>CAMKVN010003127.1:0-11331 GCA_946474995.1 Funneliformis geosporum
TTTGATATAGAATCATTAATTACATATACAAACCTTATAAAAAACGTATCATTTCCTTATTTCAATTTCTTATAGGAGATTGATATTAGAACTTCTTCTCATAGTACTAACATGTCTGGTCATTCAGGTTTTTACTTCTATAGAAAACCATTTTTCTGGCTCCTTCTTTATAATAAAGACATTCCGCTGAGATTTGTGAACTGATAGGAAATGGTAATAATCTTTCTATTACAAGTAGCTTTAAATTCTCCTTTTATTAAAAGCTCATATCCAGCTTGATATTGTTATTGAGTACTAAGAATTACTAAAGATTTAGCATTTCTATTATGATTCTTTTCTGCAGGTATAACAGAAAATTCGTCCATTATAGTAGCTGTATTTTCTTCAGAACCAATTGTTATAGAAACATTATCTATAGTATCAATAAATATTGATTGACTTGCAACTCCATTAAATGCATAAATTTTTTTCCTATCAATTTTAATACCCAACAGTTCTTCAACAGTTTCTGCAATATTATTTGAAAAAATAGAAGAATCAGAGCCTGTATCTATCATTGCGTATGGAATTATTAAACCTTCTATTTTGCAATAAATAGTTGCAACTTCATCAGCATCCTTTATTTGAAGAAAATTTATCTTTAAAGGCTTGGGCCAATATATTTGGTTATTTTTTTTTCAGCTGAATGACATTATGTATAAGCCTTAATAGCATAGTTTAAAGTATAAGAATTAACCCTTCTGATGATAATACTTCTATAGCTTGATTCCTTGCCTGAACACCTTCAGCGTGAAATACTTCATTTTAGTATCTGGAACTTGTAAAAGAGATATTTGCTCAGTATTAGTTGCTTGGATTAGGGAATACAAAACATCTATAATTCTCTTTGAATTTTATTCCTATACTATTTTTTTTTTTAATAGAATTGTCTTTCATAAGATTATTCAAAATTGTGATTTTCAGTTTTTTACAAACTATAGAGCTTTGGTATGACTTTTGTCCTATGGTTTATGAATATGAATTGTCTTCAGAATGGTTTTCTGCATATCATTAAATTATTGGTATTCTAGAATTTGGTTTAAAGCTTTTAGACTTTTTTGTATACTTATAAAAATTTACACCTATGCTTCGCAATATATCTAAATTTTTAATATTGCAGCTGATAATGAATTTACTTTAAAATTAATTATAGGATATTATGAAATATGGTATGCATTTTAGACGTACATGGTCAAGCTCAGCTCAAATCATGTCACTTTGTTCCTTGATTTTTGATGGCCCTTTCAGAGGCAAGCAGAATAGCATAAAAGTTATTATTCATATTAGGTTTGCAATGTCAGATCTAGCTCAAATCTCGTCACTTTGTTTCTTGATTTTTGATGACCCTTTCTGAGGCAAACAGAATATTAAAATTTTTTTAATATATTAATTGTAATTAAAATTAGGTTAGAATAGTTATGTCAATCAATATAATTCTTGGTATCAGACAGGTTAATTCCTAGCTAAGTTCAATACCAACATCTAGATTTGTGTCAAATTGTACAGGAGAGGCTTGAATTCAAATAATTAATTTATATGTTTAAAATTGATTTGTAGGTAGGTTAGAGAACTTTTTGAGTACTATTTTGATTTCTGTCCTAGAATTCTTCTTTTTGTCATAGTATTTTCCTTTCTTTTTCTTATTTTTGTAAGAAAATTCTCATTTAGAAATAAGATAAGTAAATCAGAAGCAAGTTTTTAAGTAGATTTTTTATTTTTTAAGAAATTTCTCATTTTGAAAATAAGAAATGTAAATCTGAAGTAATTTTTAGGTGGTTTTTCCTTCTTCTTCTTTTTTTTTAGGAAAATTACCATCTTAGAATTAAGATAAACAAATCATTGGTAACTTTTTTGGTAAAATTTACCATTTTCTTTTCAATTTCTTATTTTTTTTAGGAAATTTCTTAAGGTAAGCAAATTGTTAGTAACTTTTTTGATAAAAATTTACCATTTTCTTTTCTTTTTCTTATTTTTTTAGGAAATTTCTTAAGGTAAGCAAATTGTTGATGACTTTTTGGGTGAAAATTTACTATTTTCCTTTCTTTTTCTTATTTTTTTAGGAAATTTCTTAAGGTAAGCAAATTGTTGGTGACTTTTTGGATAAAAATTTATCATTTTCCTTTCTTTTTTCTTATTTTTTTAGAAAATTTCTAATTTTAGAATTAAGGTAAGCAAATTATTGGTGAATTTTTAGATTTAAGTTTAACATTTTCTTTTCTTTTTCTTATTTTTTTTAGGAATACATTATGATAAGTTAATCGAAGTAGAAATTTTAACTTATTCCTTTATTTTACTTTATTTTTATATATATTGCAAAGTGTTTCTTTTTAAGAAATTTAAATTTATTAATTATGTAAAATAATAAAAATTTAAATTTAATAAATTAAAATAAATTTAAATTTGTTATATTAGTTCTGATTTGTGATTGATTTGTGATTAATTTAAGTGGTTGAATTAGGATGATTTTTAGTTCTGAATTGTGGTTGAATTTAGATTGATTTTAAGCTTAATTTTTAGGTTGAATTATGTTCAAATTGTTATATTCAAATTTGTCCTATTGGTGCTAAATTCTGCTAATAGAAATTAGATCAAATTTATTACAATTTAACAATAATTCAGACACAATTCAGCCTAAATTCAGACACAGTTCAGATATCTGATTTTTGGCTGAATTGTATCATTTGACCAGTATCAAGTATTTAATTTTTTTTATTTAATAAACAAATATTTGAATATTTTATTTTTAAACAAAAACCTTACCTTTAAACTGATAAAACAATTACTTAAAAAGGTTTCTTTTATTAAATAAGGTTGCATAAAAATATTTATCTATTCAATACTTAGTGAATGACTTTTCTCAAATACTGGATTGCATTTTACTGCATGTCATAATTGTTTGACTTCAGAATTAGTTGGTAAATTTTTGTTTTTAAAACATAATATGACTTTATTTCTGATTTTCCTATCATCTAATTAGTTAATATTAATACTTTAAAGCAATAATAAAAACAATATAAATAAATAAATAATAGTAGTATTCAGTTCTCTGACTTAATCACAACTAGCTCAGAAGTTTTTTTAATAATTTACTGCAATTCTCCTGTGATTCAATCATAACTTTTGAGTTTTTTTAATAATTTACCATGATTCTTCTGTGATAATATCAAAGTAAATAAACTTTAAACCTTATTTTTAATTTATAATCATTTTTCAATTGCGATAACATGAAAAATATGAGATAAATAAGATTTTTATTGTAATGATTGCAGTTTTCTGTTGGATTGTAGTAAGAAATACATTAAATGATTTAATATTTGCATTTTTGCATATTTTAGTTCTAGAGTGTTAACATTGATTTCGTTTTATTTTAAGGAAGCTTAGTATAGACATAGTGATAAAATAAAAAACAAATATAAATTTAGATTTATCCTTTTAAATTGAAATTCTATTGTCTGATTTAGTCATATAAACTATGGCCTAAATCGAAAAACTGAACATATTATGATTTAAAATAGATGTAATATAATTACTATTATTATTTTTATCAGTGACTATATAAGAGTATAAATAATTAAAGCTATTTTTTGAAAAAGGTATATTGGTTGATTCAATTAATCTATTAATTCATACTAATCTGAATCTTGATAAAGTTTTCTTTTTATTATATTATTTAATTCATTTTTATAATTTTAAAAAGAAACTATATTTAAGTAAAATGAATTAATAAATTTAGAAACTTATTTACAATTATTTGCTAAATAGTTTTCTAATTCATTTGAATAGCCTTAAAGCTAATATGTCATACAATAATTACATTTTGCTAAAAAATATCTAGCTGACTTGAGAGGTTATTTCTCATAATACTTCTATACTTTACTTTGAGAAAATTATTTTCATTAATATTAGATGCAGTTTCTTGACTTAGTCCATTTTGTTAAGAAATTAAAAGTTTATATTGTTGCTTGTTTATCATTGTTACTTAACTTTTTAATAGATTTATAATAATATATTTTATAAAATAACAAAATAAGTTAATAATGTAAAAATATAAAACTACAATTAGTATTTCACAATATTAAATCAGATTGGATTTGAGTTAAATCTGATCTGATTTAAATTTGATGAACTCAATTCAATCAAAAAATCATGATCAGATAATGTAACTGATTCTCGAAAACTCTATATAATTTGAAAGGTTCTTCTAACTGCAAGAATACTAAGAGGAACTTTAGCCTTATCATCCTGGAAAATGATAACAGAATCAGTTGAAAATAAGGCAGTAAATTGTTTTGCTTTTTTTTACAAAAGTTACTTATCAGGGTATTTCTTTTTTTATCTCAAAAAACAGAGGCAATCACTATATTAATCAGATAGTAATGAGCTTTTATTGCTATAAAATTTGATTAAGATAGTAATAGGTAATTACTGAGAAAGGTATTTATTATATTTTGAATTGAGTTTTTCTTGGAAGTAATGGATGGTCCTAACTTTAAATAGCTTTTTTTTTATCTGCAGCTCTAAACTTAATACATTTGTGTATATGTTCGTATAAATTAGGATATTGAATTAAAAGAGGTGAATAATCAGATAAATCGTATTTTATTATTTCTTGATTTTCTTGTAGTAATTTTGATTATTTTCCTTTGCATTTATGTTGATAACTTGCATGACTAAAGATAAGCACCATAATTAAGAAGTTGCAACTTAAGTTGCAACTAGTTAAAAATTTTAAAAATAATTATGGGAACTATCTTTATGCATGACGCTTCAGTTTCTTAATTTTATTGTTCTTATTGCATAAAATTTTTTTGAGACTTGATATTTGCTCTATTAAATTACAGTAAATTTCCATGTTATTGGTAAAATTATAAAGAAATTGAAGTTCTGCAAGCTTTTTATTAGTTGTATTGATGATTTTTGTAACTTTCTACTATATAATAGCATTGGGAAGTAGATCATCAACTACAACAATCTCTTTTATTTGTTTTTGAAAGGTCTGTGTAACTTAAGTGTACTTTGATCTTTAAGATAAACTGGCTTATGAATAATTAGTTTGCAAAAAGCTTTATATTGAAATTAGAGTTTTTAGTTATTCATGGATTTTACTTTTGATTTTTTAAGTTTTATGCTAAATATCCTTCTATGTATCAATATATTCTGTACATAAGCTAACTTTTAAATAAATGGAGTTTTTTGTATTTACCATATACTGATATCTGAAAATATTGCAGAACTTCTGGTATTAATTTATTAAAGTTTTATAAATATAAAACTTGTTATATTTTGATGTAGTTAAAAAAAATATGCATGCTAAGGTTTTAGATAAAAAAATCAAAAAGTGATAAATAAAGATGTAATTAGTATTACATTTATAGATATAACATGCAGTTATAAAAAGCATGATTGATATAAATCACATGCATGTAATTGTAAAGATACAATAGATATAAGTTATATGTATACAGTTGTGAAAGATACAATAGAACATAAACTAATGCTATAAGAGTAAGCTTTTTATTGATACATATCAACTTCAACATAAAAATATTAATTATCATCCAAGTTTATTATTTATTTTTAAACTGATGCTGACTACATAAAAAAAGAAGATAATGAATTATTTGATGATAGGAATGAAGTAAAATGTAAAAGGCTACAAAGTAAATCATGTATCTATCATTTTAAATAATTTATGCCACTAAAATTTTAGGTATAAGACATCGAAGAATCTCTAGCTAAGCAAAAATACACTAGCAAAATTGCTTCTAATGACATTGGATCAAATGTTAGTCTTATATAAAGATCATTCAATAAGTTTTCGTGATTTGATTTTCCAAATACTAAACTATTCTATAAGAAGGATTTCAATTATAACGTGAAGGTAAAATAAGATATAAATAAAGTTCTTCATTAGGTATATAAAAAATATATCATCAATATCATTAATAATAGACATATCATTGATAATAGATTCATAACCATTTAAATTATCAGGTTTAGAAAATAAATAAGGTATATCTGTGAAATAATTTACATTGTGCTTTATTTTTTTTAAAAGAAAAAAAAAATAATTTTTTTTGATTTGATTTAATTTGTTATTCTTTTTTAAAAATTCAATAAAATAAAATAAAATAAATAGATTTTAAAAAAATTACTTGTTCAGGAATCAAACTATTTTAGAATTCTTAAAAAAGTATTTTGATATTCTATTCTTTATTGTAAACATAAAATTAATGATCAACTAAAGTAAATTTAAATCACATGATATCATAATCTTACTAAAGAGGAGTGAGGTTGGATCTATAATAACCTATAATTACATAATTTATGTAAACTTCCTAATATTTATTTATAATAAAAAAATTGATTTAATAATAATTTAAAAACATAAATAAATACATAAATAAATTTATTTAAAAGAAGTTAATATACTATATAAGATCCAAAAAGAGAAACTATTTAAAAAATAATATATCAAATATTATTTTAAGCTAATATTAAATTAACTATTAACACACATTTTTTAATATTTTTTAATTACTTTTTTCATTTTTATTTAAAGTCTTATAATAATTTTTATAAAATATAATATAAAAATTATCATCTATTAATATTATTTTTATTTTTATTAGATTTTTAAAATATTTTTTTTGATATTTTAAAAATAATACTATAATGTAAATCTTAACAAATTACTTTTTTAATAATAAATAAAAATTGGCAAAAATATTAAAATAAATAAAGATATATTAAGAATTCTAAAACTAATCACAAAATTATTATAATTTGTAATTATTTATTTTAAAAAAATGAAAAAGATTTATAATACAAAATATTATAAAAGATAATTATAAGAAAAATAAAACAAGATATTTTATTTTTTCTCAAAAAAATGTCTTAATATAATTTAAGAATGAAAAATTCACAATTAATTAAAATTTTAATTAATCAAAAAAATAACATTTATGAGCCAATTATACAGTCAACTCTCTATAAATGCATACCCTGTCTAAATGCACTATTTAGCTTAGTCCTTATATTACAGAAACTTATGAAATCGAGACTATATAGTAGCTATGTAGCCACTATATATATTATAAAAAGTATTA
Source organism: Funneliformis geosporum (assembly GCA_946474995.1). Classification (NCBI taxonomy): domain Eukaryota; kingdom Fungi; phylum Glomeromycota; class Glomeromycetes; order Glomerales; family Glomeraceae; genus Funneliformis; species Funneliformis geosporum. Next base: position 7,149 of record CAMKVN010003127.1, read on the forward strand.
AGCGTATAGTTACTCTAAGATTAACATATAATTATTACTTAAAGAAGATATAGTGGATATACATTTACTACAAAGCTACTATGAAATATCTGGTAAGTTTATATATAGACAATTTATATTATAATTATGGTAAATATATTGAAAACGTATAATTGTAGTAACATATAATAAAATTGTAATGAATGTATAGTTTATTTATTGTAAAATTATAATAAACATATAATAAAGTATCAAAAAGTTGTAGTTAAAATACAATAATAATATTAAAATGTTATTATAAAAATATAGCTACTATAGTAATATCTATCATAAATATTGTTAAAGGAAAAAAAAATATTATTATTATTATTATCACTTGAATATTAATATTTCACCTTAATAGTTTTACTTTATCTTGTTTATTTTTTATGTTTCCTTTCATTTGCATTGTCATATTTCTTTTATATCAAGCCTTAACTTATAGGTTGTGCTCTTTTATTTTTTCATTATATTTTTCTTTGCTGAAACCCCTGATTTAGCAGTTTTAATGCTGCTAGCATATAACCATCATGCTACGTGCTTGTAGTAATTATTTTGTTTATGTCAGCAGATTATTACCTAATCATTTCACGTCAACTATATAGACACGATGAAGTGCTTTAATTTTTCTATTTTTGTCTATTTTTTCATTTTTTTTATTATAAAACTTAAAATTAAATAAATAAAGTCACTTCCTATCGGCGATGAAATTAATATTTTGATTCTTTTTTTATTCTTTTTTTTTGATAAAATTTAAAAATGTAAAAGTATAAAATCTAATAAAATAAAATAAAGTATACTATTGAATATAGAATACAATAAAAATAAATTAAAGTGTAAAAGTTAAAATTATAGAATAAAAATGATAAAATTTATTTGTCCACGTGAATTATTAAAATTAAGTTCACTGTTCACTGTAAAATCACGTTATCATTTGCTGCAATAAAATGTTCTTGTCGCATTAAAAGTAAAATGTTCATTTGGTACCTTGTCGCACTAAATCAAGAGCCTTAATTGTTTGGCGCAGTAAAACCACATTGAAATCATAAAGCATAGATAATAATGAATAAAATATGACTAGATGAATAATAAAAATTAATGAATAAAATAAAGTAAAATTTCTAATGTCTAATAGAATGCAATTTAAAAATTTTTAATGATATTTGCCTGAATAAGAAACATAAAAAAAACTTGAGAGATCTTTTTTTTAGTCTAACATCCATTTTCGTTCTGTATTACAACAAATGTTTCGAAGCAATATTTTTGCCAGATCTACTCAGTACTTTAAAGTATATCGTAATTTTATCGAGTTTCTTAATAGCCTTGACATTGTATGCTGTATAATGCACTTTAAATGCCTCCCTAACAAATAATACAAGCCGCTCCATCATTCTACAATTTTTAAGCATTTTTCTGTTGGTATCCTTTAAATATCTTGCTCAACGACTTCCTGAGAAATGAATTCGTTGACTTTCAATCTTGTTATTGTGGCTATTTCAAGTCCTTCCTTTAATCTTTTGTCCTTTAATTCTTGGACCTTCCTTTCAATTTTCTTATTAAATTTGCTGCGAAAATCTGCTAGAGTTCGTTTAGAATGACTGATGACCTCTTCAGTATTATCACTGAAAAGGTCATAGTTGAATATTTCCTTTACAAAGTCTTCAATAGCTTCATCCAATAGTTCTCTACACCTAAGAAAAAGACATCTAATTTCTTCACCCCAAAGTTGAGCATTTGATTTTTCTTTGTCTGGCATAATCTTAGAGTTTATGATATTAGAAGTTTCGTTTAGGAGAGGAGATTCCAATAGTATATCTGACATGTTATACATCTGGTATGCCATTGTTAGTATCTTTGGTCTTTTTACTAGCCACTGACAAATCTCTAAAGCATTTGTCATATCCTTAAATGCTTCGGGTTTCCCTAATAAAATCAATTAAATCATTTAAAACTATAAATAATTTAATAATGTGATTAAAGCCAGTGAAAAATACTTGATTTCTTGTTGTAATGTTTGGCAATTTCCTCCCATCATTAAAGTCTTCATAAATTTCTTCATTTCTTTGTCTTTTATTGGCTTTCGTTGTTTTATTGTGATAATAGTCTAATTATTACAAAATAATTATTTTTTGTAGATTAAAGACACAAATCATATACATTTAATATATTTACCCGTTTCTTCTTCACTGTCTGATAGTAACAGATTCGTGACTCCAGTCTTTTTTGTTCGTTTGTTAAGCGGATTACTTTTCTTAATTAATTCTTTTTATAATAAAAGGTTAGTTTTAACTTTAGTTTCAAATAAAGAAAACTTATAATAATTTACTAAATTCTTACTTGTAGATACAACTGACACGTTCCTACCAAAATCATTGAAATTGCCATTCAAATCATCACTGAAATCACCTTCGACATCATTAATATCGAAATTGTCATTGACGTCATTACTGAAATCACCTTCGACATCATCATCATTACCATTATTGATATCATTGATATTATCACCATTGTTACTGCAGTCATCGTTTTTAGGCGAAGTTAGACGCTTTGAATTTGCTGGTGACCTAACTGATTGTTTTTCCTTTTCACGACCTTTTAATTATAAAAAAATATAAGTTTTATTTTAATTTTAATAATTTAATATAACATTTTATTATACTTACTTGTAATATGATCATTTTTAAGTGAAGGAAGTGTAATAGAAACCCTATTCCTTTCGTGATCTAAGTTATCTAATGCAATAGCAATTAAAATTATATAATGTCCGCAAAAAAATTTGAAATGTTTAGATTACTAACCTGTAGTTTCATCAAAGTCATTTTGAAAAGTATTAGGTACGAAGGAAGTAGCTTCTGTGACAGTTTTTCTTTTACCATGGCCACGACCACCACCTCTTGCATGACTAGCTCTTCCACGCTCTCCTAATTATATTAATAAAATGATATTGTTATTATGGTATGTTTATTAGAGATTATTATAAATAATTTACTAACAACAGTTTTAGGCGCAGTAGAAGCAGCATCCTTTCTCTTTTCACGACCATGTCCACCTATTTTAAAAATAAATTACAAATATCTAATTGATAAAATCAAAAATTTTATTAAACTCGTCTGCTACGACAGCCTGTTCTTGGATTTCTTGGATCAAATCGTCAGCAGGTTTGTTGATCTTCTTTTTCTTCTCACGACCACATCCACCTGATAAAATAAAAAGATATTTTTAATTTGCAATTAGTAACAATAATGTATTTATAAATATTTGTAATTAGATAAATAAAAATAAAAAATTAAAAATATATATGTAATCTATAATAATTAAAATAGATATTACTTGCTAAAGTTTTTTATTGTCTTTAATTGATCGTGTATTCATCATTTTCAATGCTCTTTATAAAATAAGGATGATTGTTGTAAAATTAGAGAATAACGAGTTGTAAAAGAGAAATTGTAATTTTATTGATTGTTAAGAAAAATGTTATTTATAATACACAACTCTCTTTTTATAATAATTAGTCTTTTCATCACGATTTAGGCTTTATCTTCTTTCGATATAAATAGTTACTGTGGAAATACTGATTATCTTTTTATAGTTTAAGTCTAAATTCATTAATAAAAAAACACAGACTATTTAATAGACTTTGTGCCTTTTGTACACCATAATAAACTATAACAAACATAAAATATGAATCTTGATCTATCACATGTATTAATTTTGATCTACTTGCTGATCTTATTATAAAACAATTGTTTATTTATACAGTAATCAGCATATGTATCATGTATGTATAACAAACAATAGATTTTTACCAAATCAAGGATAAAATATACTTTTTGTATACACTTATAAATAAAATATACTTTCTATATTAAACGCCCAATTAAGAACAAATTCCGACATTGTTCTAAAAAAAATATATTTTTTTTTCTTTAACCTTAAAATTTCAAAAATGCGCAAAAGTCGTCTTTCATTAACCAAACCTTTCTCTTTACGCAAATTTTCTAGACATAATATTCTTAAAAGGCATAGTTCATGTAAATAATAATACATTAGATAATACAGGCAGTCTTGATAGTCCGAACCTTTAGTAATTATTATTTACGCTAATAATTTCAGTTCTTTAACTATATGGCTTAGCAAAAACCATGCAGAGGAACCATTTTTGTTG
>CAMKVN010003128.1:0-11324 GCA_946474995.1 Funneliformis geosporum
AAATTTACTGTAACAAAATAAAATGTGAGAAATAAATTTTATAAAATCTAATCTATAAATTTATTAGGACATAGATGGGACATGTCCGAAAATAAAATTTTTGTGGGACATGTCCTTATGACAATCAATAAGCTGGGACATTCTAGGACACGGACATTTGGACATGTCCCAAAATGTCCCATGTCCCAATCTACATATCAGACATTGTCCCATGTACATCACTGCCTCTACCTTTCTACAGATCCTCTGTCGTCGAAGATCACATGCAAATTTAGTGTTACTCTACTTTAGTATCTCTGGACGTCGTCTATTTGGAGTAATGGTAGCTACCACTTGGTCTGGTTTTTTTGTTGGCTTAAACGGGTTTGAAATAAAGCAACGAAAGGCCTTTATTATCAAGATCCTGACTCAGTATAAGTTCGCTTTGTTTAGATCCATGCCTCCCTGGTAACTAGGTAAAGGATATAGGTTACTATCTGTAGATATCTTGTAGATTTTTTGTAGTGGATTCCATGTGATATTTTTTCTGTACTTATGAATCTATAAGTATGAAGAGCCTCTATTTGGACCTTTCTTTGGACGCACCCTCTTTGGTCAGGTGGTCGTTATATCCAGAATTAACTGGACATTTAGGTTTTTTATAGAGTCATATTTAGTTATTTGTAAATTTCTATTTATGCCAATTCCCTACTTCAGGTGTTGTTTTTAGTGTTAGAATTTTCTTTTGAGGAAAGTTAAGGTTTGACAGACATTTAGAAATTAGATGCTTTCTGACACTTTATTTCTATCCCCTTTGGGGAGTGGCAGTGATCAGTTGACTCAAATAAGTTTGAAATAAAACACAGGGGATAAGTCGTATATTTTAATATTTTTTTAGGTTCTTGCCTTCAAATTTTCAATACAAAATAAAGTACTGCAGTTAGATTGCATCGTTAACAATTAAAAAAAATATTTCAACTAGTGGTCTGACTGTCTGCTATAACTTTTTGAACATCCAGATCTACATAATCAAATTTACGACTCTGTTGAATTTGGATCAGCTAATTCAAAAAGGTGAAAGAAGGTGATTAAAATACGCATCGTTAAAAATTTGCATAAGAATTTAAAGAAGAGATATAATATTTATATAGCACGAATAACATTAAAGAATTATCTCTTACCTCACCAATCCAATTCGATTGCTATAAAGGCTTATCATCATCCGGCATAGGTTGCTATATCTGGAGTTTTACGTACAGATACTTGAGAGCATTCTGATAAGTATTATTGTCTTTCATTTGTTAAATATGTAAGACAATTTGCTTCTGTTTGCTGATATGTTCATAATTGTTTCTCAAGATGATAAAGCAAAAGTGGGTCTTAGGATACCTGCAGTAGGTCAAATATTTCAAATCTTAAAGTTAATTAATGAAACTGTATTCATAGCCAATCACGATTTTCCTATTAGATGTAGGCAAAAACTAATTCCTTCAGTATATCTAATTATTAAACCAAATAAATTAAAAGATGAACTTCAAACAGAATAACTTGCAATTTTTACACATTCCCAATAACCTATTGGTATATCCTTGCTAACACATATGCAAGATCTAGAAAATCTTACCTTAAATTTCCAATATGATAATGCATTGAAGACCAATAAATAAATTTGACTTATTTGGATATTATTAGTAGATAGAGGGTCAGACAAAAATCCCAGATATTTGAAAATCATAATAGTATACTATTAACTTTTTAAAAAGTTTGATTTGAATTACCTAAGTGTTTGAAAATATGCATAGGGCAATCTAAATACAATCCTGTTGAAAGAGGCATAGCAACGCTATCTGATAAACTTGTTGAGATCACATTACTAATTGATCACTTTGACAAACATTTGGATTCTCATGAAAATGTCACAAATTCCGAATTAGCTACTCAAAATTTTTGATATGTTGGAGAGGCTCTTTATAATATTTAGAATCACGATTTGATTTTTGGAAAATATGTTAATGTTCGATATATTGATATATTTACAAATCCATTTGAAAATTTAGAATTTAAGTGTACAGAAAAAGAAAAGGCCAAAAAATTAAAAAGACAAGAAAAACAAAATCAAAAAAATGCAAAAAAAAAGGATGAAGCACTTACTTTTTCTGAATACAGTCAGACCTCTCTAAATGCATCCTCTATAAATGCATACCCTCTTTAAATACACATGATGTTCTGGTCTCAAGCTTGGGACTTAAAGGCTAAATGCATCCTCTAAATTTTGCACGTGCAAGAAAATTTTCAGTCCTTTGATATGATAATCTGATCTCTAAATGCACGTCACGTGACTATTTTATAAAATAATAGGACCCGTTGAAAATTTGATGTGAAAAAAAAATTTTTTTAATTTTATTTTTTAAATTAATCAATGCAACTAACAACTAAAATCACTTATCTTTTGTAGCTACTGAATTCTTCAAGCATTGATCATTCAGAGTTAAGTCCTATGATATTTTTTTATATTTTTATATTTTTATTTTTTAATTAATCAAACAAACAATTAAATTACTTTACCTTCTTGTAACTACTGGATTCTTCAAGCATTAGATCATTCAGAGATAAGTCCTAAAAAAAAAAAATATTTTTTATTTTTTTATTTTTTATTTTTTTTTTATCAATCAATTAAACAATTAAATCACTTTACTTATTTGTAGTTACCGGATTCTTCAAGATATAGATCATTTGAAGGTAAGTTTATAAAAAGTAATTTTTAATATTAATTTTATTTTAATCGATCAATTATACTAACAATTGAATTCCTTACCTACTTGTAGCTATCAGATTCTTCAAAACTTGGATCATTCAGAGATAAGTCTATGAAAAAAAAATATTTTTTTTATATTTAATATTAATTTTTTTAATCGATCAATTATACTAACAATTAAATCACTTACCTACTTGTAGTTACCAGATTCTTTAAGGCTTAGATCGTTCAGAGGTAAGTCTATAAAAAGTAATTTTTAATATTAATTTTTTTTAATTGATCAATTATACTAACAATTAATTACTTACCTTCTTGTAGCTACCAGATTCTTTAAGGCTTACATCGTTCGAAGATGAGTGCTATGAAAAAAAATATTTTAATATTATTTTATTATTTTTTTTTAATCAATCAAAAAAACTAACATTAAATTACTAACCTTCTTGTAGCTACTGAGTTCTCAAGCATTAGATCGTTCAGAGGTGAATCTTATAAAAAAGAATTTTTAATATTAAATATTCTTTAAAAAGAATTAACTAATTACTATTACTTATCTTTATATAGATACTAAAATTAGGATGATTAACTTTAGCACTATCATAATCACTAAACATATAGAATAATTAGTTTTTATATAATATAAATAAATTTTAAATACAGTATTGTAAATAAAGAATTATTTTGATATATAAAAAAATATCAATGTTTCATTAATGTTATAAATTTATACACATAATAATCTAAAATAAAATAAAAAAAGTTATAAATAAATTGAATTAAATTATAATACTAAAGGCCTATTATAATAAACCTTTTTTGATATTAGCAGTAAATATAGCATTGCAAAACTTGCGACATGCAGAACTTGTAATATACAGAACTTGTGACATACAGAACTTGTGACACATGAAACTTGCAACATGCGAACTTGTAGTACATAGAATTTGCAACACTTGATACTTGTGGATATTAAACTTTTGTATATTATAAAAATTTGCCCATTTACAAATATAAATACATAGTTAATGACCTTATATTTATACAATATACCTCCAAAGAAAATTACACTTATTGCTCATGATAATAAAAGAACTTGAGCTCAGTATATATATTGGATTGAAGAAAAATGGGATGTTAAAATTCATGGATCTACTGTTACAAGAATTTTACAAAGTAGTGACAAATGACTTACCAGTGAAGTTTCCAATCCAAAAGCAAAAAGACACCAGTCTGTTACAATTCTAGAACTTGAACTAGCACTTAAAGAATTTGTGCTATGTTACCAGCATTGAACTATATTAAGTGATAATATGCTAATTAAAAAGGCTAAGTTGCTTGCTAATGGATTAGGAGTTTCAGAAGGCACATTGCAATTTTCTTTCGGTTGGCTTCATAAATTCAAAGATCGTAATGTAATTCATCAAGAGAAACTTTATGGAGAAGCTGATTCTGCTAACAATACTGCTATTTTTGAAAATTTACCATTGTTACGTGAAAAATGTGCAAATTATTTTTTGAAAGAATATATAATATGGATGAAACTAGGCTCTTTTACCGATTAGAATCAGATCGAACCCTAGCTACAAAACATCTTTCTGGATGTAAAAAAAATAAAGAATGTATTACTATTGCATTGTGTGCAAATTCAGATGGATTACATAAATTAAAACCCTTGATAATTGGAAAATATGCAAAACTATGATGCTTTAAGAATATAAATATTTCAAACCTGCTAATAATTTATTGACATACTGTAATTCTAAAGCTTGGATTTATTGACTACCTTTCAAGAGTGGCTTCAAAATTTTGACTTACAAATGTCTAGGAAATATAATAATCAACATGTATTATTATTTCTTGATAATTGTCTATATCACAAAATAGAAGAATTAGTTCTTTCACATGTTGATGTTATTTTTTTACTTTCATATATAACGTCAAAACTTCAACTAATGAATGCTGGAATTATTATGTCATTTAAAAATAATTATCATTGTCATCAAATTTAATGGATATTAGAACAAATTGAAACTGGTAAATCTGTATAAAATTTGAAAATAAATATTTTAAAAGGAATTTAATATTCTATTCAAGCCTGAGATGAAGTTAAAGCTAAAACAATTCGTAATTGCTGGTATCATACTAAAATTCTTCCTATTAATGAAAGTATTGAAGAAAATATTGAAAACTTAGAAAATATTCAAGAAAATGATTTACCAACCAAAGAACTTTCTGAAGAACTTGAAGCTTTTAATTTTTCTGATGGTATAAAGGTAGAAAAATTTTTAAATATCTCTGACGAAAATATTATCTATGAAATTTTAGATGATAATGATATTATCACAAAACTTGTAGATACATTTAAAAAAACAACTGATGAAAGTTTAGATGATGATGATGATAGTGTCAAAATTGAACCTATTAGTATAAATATAGTATCAAATAATTTGGAGAATATTTGTGCATTTTTACTTCAACAAGAAGGTGGTATTGAATATTTTAAATCAATAAATACTTTAGAAAAATTTATTAAAGAAAAAAAGAAAAGTTTAATGAAACAAACTACTCTAGAAATTTTTTTAATAACTAGAAAGATATATTATTTAATGCAACTTGAAAATTAAAATCCTTTTAGGTAGATCTTACTAATTTTATTAATTATGCTAATGTAAGATTTCTGATACATATAAATAAAATAAAATTATAGTTATTAAATTATAAAAATTTGTTAAAATATATATTTTCCATTAATGCACACCCTCTCTAAATAAACTCTTTTACTCAGTCCTAAAGAGGTGCATTTAAAAAGGTCTGACTGTACTTTGTTCTATGGTCTTGAATTGAAAAACACTGCAATTTATGCACATATTTCATTAATATCAGAAAATGTAAAAATACAAGTTGTTATGGACTACTAAGAGCTAAAGAAGCAATTAAATTTCTTGAAAGCTATAGTAGTTTCTTACCACCTGTTACAAAAGCTAAAAATAGATACTTTACGAATCCTATTTACTTATTCCAGTATTATGATCATTTAAAAATCCTGGGTTACAATGCTCATTGTCCATTTCTTAAAAAACACATACTCCTGTCTTTGTTGTTCTACATATCAAAACTACTTTCCTAAACTTACTTTCCTAAAGAATCATAAGAAAATAGCATATCCTGCAACTCGAGAATGATCCAAAGGCTAATCTAAGAACCAGAATGAGTTATTTGATAATTTTTCTCTTCTATCTTCACAACGATCAAATATCGTTCCATTTGAATTAAGGGAATATATATCAGATGAAGAGTAAATACGTGTTGAATTGCAATGTTAATAAATATTTTTGCTTATCACCACTTTATCTAAATGATCACATGATATATATATCTAAGTATAATATAAGACATCTTTTAGAAGTCCCTGCCACCCTCTACCCCAAAAATATTACATAATATATATCAATGCTCTTAATTAAATTACTAGAAGTAATTTAAATAGTAATCAAAAGCTGAAATTTAATATAAAAAAGGTTGTATATACATAGCTTAATTTTTATGTCATTTTGCCAATCATTTTTACAGTTAATTGATATTAAAAATAATATAAATTTTTATTGAAATCAAATTAATATTTGTATCTTTTTACTAAAATCCAATTGCAATAACATAAAAAAATCTGCCAAAATCTATTTATTTTTAAGTAAATTAGCTCTGATTGAAATATTCTACATAATGATATATACTAGTGTTCTGCAAAAAATCCAATTCAATCTGAATCTGATCCAGATCTGAGGATCTGGATTTGGATTTGATTCAATCCATCAAATACAAATTGGATTCAGATTTGAATTTGATTCAATCTGATAGATTTGGATTTAGATTCAAATTTGATTCGTCGGATTCAGATGACGTGGCATTTATTATTAAAAAAATTTAATTTTTAATAATAAAATACCACCCGAAAGACAGACACAGTATTTATTATTAAAAAATTAATAAAAATTAATTTTTAATAACAAAATGCCATCCCGAAAGTCAGAGGCAGCATTTATGATTAAAAAAATTAATTTTATTAATTTTTTATATTAAAATGCCATACTGAAAGACAGACACAGCATTTATTAATAATAATTAATTTTTATTAATTTTTAATAACAAAATGCCATCCCAAAAGTCAGACACAGCATTTATTAATAAAAAATTAATAAAAATTAATTTTTAATAACAAAATGCCATCCCAAAAGTCAGAGGCGGCATTTATTATTAAAAAAATTAATGTTTAATAATAAAATGCCACCACGAAAGTCGAATGCAGTATTTATTATTAAAAAAATTAATTTTTAATAATTTTTAATATTTAAATGTCACCCCGAAAGTCGAACGAGACATTTATTAATAAAAAAAATTAATTTTTATTAATTTTTTATATAAAAATGCCATCCTGAAAGTTGGACATAACATTTATTAATAATAAAATTAATTTTATTAATTTTTTATATTAAAATGCCACCCCGAAAGACAGACGTAGCATTTATTAATAAAAAATTAATTTTTATTAATTTTTAATAATAAAATGCCATCCCAAAAGTCAGACGCAGTATTTATTAATAAAAAATTAATTTTTATTAATTTTTAATAACAAAATACCGTCCCAAAAGTCAGACGCAGTATTTATTAATAAAAAAATTAATTTTTATTAATTTTTTATATTAAAATGTCATCCTGAAAGACATACGTGACATTTATTAATAAAAGAATTGATTTTTATTAATTTTTTATATAAAAATGCCATCCCAAAAGTCAGACACAGCATTTATTATTAAAAAATTTCATTTTTAATAATTTTTAATATTTAAATGCCACCCTAAAAGTTAGACGTGGCATTTATTAATAATAAAATTGATTTTATTAATTTTTATATTAAAATGCTACCCCAAAAAACAGACGCAGCATTTATTAATAAAAAATTATTTTTTTATTAATTTTTAATAACAAAATGCCGTCCCGAAAGTCAGACATGACATTTATTATTAAAAAATTAATTTTAATAAAATTCCACTCTGAAAGTCAGACATGGCATTTATTAATAAAAGAATTGATTTTTATTAATTTTTTATATTAAAATGCCGCCCCAAAAGTTGGAGGCGGCATTTATTATTAAAAAAAATTAATTTTTAATAATTTTTAATATTTAAATACCACCCCAAAAGTCGAACGCGGCATTTATTAATAAAAAAATTAATTTTTATTAATTTTTTATATAAAAATGCCGCCCTGAAAGTTGGACACAGCATTTATTAATAATAAAATTAATTTTATTAATTTTTTATATTAAAATGCCATTCCGAAAGACAGACGCAGCATTTATTAATAAAAAATTAATTTTTATTAATTTTTAATAACAAAATGCTATCCTGAAAGTCAGAGGCAGCATTTATTAATAAAAAATTGATTTTTATTAATTTTTAATAACAAAATGCCATCTTGAAAGTCAGAGGCAGCATTTATTAATAAAAAATTGATTTTTATTAATTTTTTATATTAAAATGCCACCCCAAAAGTCAGACATGACATTTATTATTAAAAAATTTCATTTTTAATAATTTTTAATATTTAAATGCTACCCTGAAAGTTGGATGTGGCATTTATTAATAAAAAATTAATTTTTATTAATTTTTATATAAAAATGCCATCCTAAAAGTCAAACGCGATATTTATTATTAATTCAGAAATCGGATATCAAGGATGGGATTGGCATAAGTAATTTTTGAATATGAATCTTAATTAGACGAAATAATAAATAATCTTCTTTTATTATTACATGAATACATTATATAAAATACCCCAGATTTTTTTATACTAAATCATAACTTAAACACTATAATGCAATAAAAATAGTAATAAAACATATTTTATTATAAACAATAAAAAAAAGTTATGTAGAAAGTCACCATTCTGAAGATTTTATTATTTATATTTTTTGAAAAAATATGTAATACAAGTAAAATTTATTTATTGCAAGCGACGTTTTTTACAATTTTGACTTGAAATACCACCTTCTGTCAAAGCTTTTTCTGCATTTCGTCTTTTTAATACTGCAGCATAAGTAGTTATCCAACCACGAATGGTTTTGAGTTTTAGGACTTTACTTATATCAAAATGACCTTTTGTTGCCATATTATTTAACTCATCTAACATAGTTTTGGCTGTATATCTTTTTGTTTTATCAGCATTTCCAATCAAAAAAAACTTTCAAGCAACTTTATAATTTGTAAAGACATATGGTTACCACCACCTCTATGACCATATTTTTGGTTACTTTTGAGCGCCTAACCTTTGGCAAGTTGAAATGTAGATTTAAGTGGACTATCATCAGCTAAAAATATATAATAAATAATATACTAATATATATATGTTTGCTTTGTAAAAGCAAAATATTTGTTGTATTGAGCTTTTTTAGTGGTTGATCTAATTATAATGAAATAAAAATTCATCAATTTATGAAATATTTTTATTTTACAATAAGTATCAAATAAAAATAGGAAAATTTTAACACGAACCATGATTTAGAGTTTTTTTTATATTGTGGCATTATCCAAATAGTTTTAGGAATAGTATAAGAAGTATTAGTTGGAGTGGGTTTTTTAATTGGCAAGTTTGTCAATTTATCAAGTTTAGCAGGAGTTATATCTTTCAATTTTCCAATGTGAGGTAATTTATGTGTTTGTATATATCCAGCCAGGTCTTCTTCATTTGGCCATTTCTATTCAAACCAATTTGAAATTCTAGCAAACATTTTAACATTGGTCTGTTCTTTTCTATTTGGTTGTAGATGAGCTACACTGATTCCCTGAATGTTTTTTATAGCCGTTTCAATATCTGTATCATGATTCAAGTCAAATCTAATCTGAATATATCTTTTTATAGCATATGCTATCTACAATTAGATTTATATATATAATACCAATTAAAACTTGTATATTTTGTATATTATAAAAGAAAAAATAATAAAATTATATTTAATTCAAAAACTTACTGATGCATGATGAGAATCTATAGTAGTTTTTGCTTCTCTGGGTTTCAAAAATATCCATTTGTGAACATCAACTCTATACCATTTATATCAATTAGTTACTATAGTCATAAGTTATGAACAATGATAATGAGATCAAATATCAATTATAATCTTTATCCATTTGGGCTTTGTACTTAAAGATTCAAATACTACATCAAATGAAAAAGCTGTAAACCAAGCATCCTGCTTGGTATCATTAGACCAATGGTCATAAGCAGTTAACTCCAAATCATCATTATATTCATGTTTAGTAATAACTAATATTGAATGTAATGTCTATTCACATTTAGCGTAAAAATTTTCTTTGGTTTCTCTTGCAGATTTAGGTAATATTCTCATTTTATAATCTGCAACAATAATAGCGCCAATTCCAATAAACTAGCTTGAAACTAAGCATTTAAATATGCTTTTCGAGTTTGGTGTGATAAGTAATAATATAAGTAATTTTTCTTTTCTTCTAATATTTCATAATGTACAATTGGAATATATATATATAATTGAGTAAATAAATAAAACAACTTATCACAATCCGAACATCTTAAATTATGTACTTTATCACATATATCAAATGCATAAAGTAAATAATAGTTGATACATTCATTATGTAATATTATTTCTTATTTAGTAATAATTAAATGGTTTTCAAATCCTCGTTTGAGATAAAATCATATAAGTTTAATTTTATGAATAAGTTCATTCTAAAATAAAATAAATAATTTAACTATATAAATAATTTAAAATAAATAAATCAACACTAAACTTACTTGTATGTGTTTATCTATAATATTTGATTTTATCAAAATTAAAAGATTTTCAAAAACTTGATATCCATATTCATTACATATAGAACATAATCTATCAAGATTGTTCCTATATCTAAATAATTCATCTGCTAATCTAGCCATAAATGATGTTTTTTTATACCATCGGGATATTCTTGTGAGAATTTTTTCCACAATTCTGATTTTTGATCTTTCAAATATAATATTGGCATATTTATTTTAGGATCTACTTTATAAGAACTAATATTTACATTTGCTTTGTCAGCAAAAAATGCTTCAAATTGTTTTTCTTTACCAAAAGCCATATTTACTCGTTTAAAAGCTGGTTTAGGAAAAGCTAATCCACCTGATCTATTGATATGACTAAATCTTTTTGCAGCTGAAATTAATTTACATGTCACCTAATATAAAATGTAGCTAAATAAATAAATATTATAAAAACTTTTTTTTAAAATAAATTTAATAACAAAATACCTTCAATTCCTTTTCCAAATCTTCATATTTAAAATTACTGATAAAATTTGTCTTTTACCATTATCACCTCTTTTATTTATTTCCATTGTATTACTAAAGCACTTTCAAAATTTACTAACAGCTAAATCTGATATTAAACTTTTTAATAAACCCATTTGATATAAATTTGATAAGGTTTCATAATCAGATATCGGATTTTTTGCTTTACTCCAATATTCATACTATAAATAAAAATATAAATCAGTTATACTAATAATAAACTTAAAAAGTATAT
>CAMKVN010003129.1:0-11321 GCA_946474995.1 Funneliformis geosporum
AATTTATCAAAAACAAGAGTGATCTAACCGAAGAAGGAATGGATGATCTTATGGAAATAATTGGGGATGAATCAAAAGCGAAACAAATTCTTGACGCGGCTAAAGCTTCAATGGGAACCGATATATCTGAATTAGATATGATAAATATAAAATGTTTTGCGGATAGAGTAATTGAATTGGCTAATTATCGAAAACAAATGTATGAATATTTATTGTCAAAGATGCAAAAAATTGCACCAAACTTATCTGCATTGATTGGTGAAGTTGTTGCTGCCAGGCTGATTGCTCATGCCGGTAGCTTAACGAACCTTTCGAAATATCCAGCTTCAACTGTGCAGATCCTTGGTGCAGAAAAGGCTTTATTTAGGTATAAATTACATTGCATTTGAACAATAAATCTGTTACACTTCAAAATAACATTATCGATAATATATCAGAGCTCTAAAGACCAAAGGAAATACACCAAAATATGGTCTATTATATCATTCATCTTTTATCGGTCGGGCAGGAGCTAAGAATAAAGGCAGAATTTCTCGATTCTTGGCGAATAAATGCACCATTGCTTCCAGAATTGATTGTTTTATTGGTATTATAATAACATGCATATTTTTTTATAAAATTTTTTTTTTAAAAAACTATATTTACGTAATAACGATTTATCTTAAAGATAAACCGACGTCCAAGTACGGTATAGCACTGAAAAACCAGGTTGAAGAGAGATTAGGATTTTACGAACATGGCACAGCAGTTTCAAAGAATATGGAAGTGATTAATAAGGTGATTAACGAGCTTAAAGAAGAAGATTTGCTAATGGATATCGATGCTGAATTACAAAGCGAAGAAGAAGTGGAAGAAGAATCAACGAGAAAGCGTAAAGCTTCGCCAGGATTACCGATAACACCGTCAAAGAAACATAAAAATTTGAAATCAAATGAGGAGAGTTCCGAGCCAGATAAAGAGACTGATATTGGTAAAGTATCAAAATCACCTATAAAGAAGAAAAAGAAGAAGGAAAAGAAACATAAAAATTTGAAATCAAATGAGGAGAGTTCCGAACCAGATAAAGAGACTGATATTGGTAAAGTATCAAAATCACCTATAAAGAAGAAAAAGAAGAAGGAAAAGAATGACGATAGTTCAAAATCCGACAAAAAAGATAAAAAAGTTTCATTTGTCCTTCAAATACCTTCCGAAATGAAAGCCATAAAAACACCAGAGAAATCAAAAAAGAAAAAAGTAACGCAATAATTAATTAATTCATCCTGAATATTAAGATTGTTGTTAGTGTTTTATTGCTGTTTTATTTTTATTATATTGGAATGATACAAAATAATAAAGATTCGGACTTTTGATAATTTTAACATGTATATGCGATGACGTGGTCATGTGATATGAATCAGATTTCTATTTGCGATCTCGAAAATTTTTATGGCCGAATCAGTCCGAATAACAAAATCGCAAAAGCATTTAAAGCTTTAAGTTTATTCAATAAGACATCATCAAAAAAGCTCGGTCATGTGATTATATAATAATCTGTCACATCGCGTCACATCTACCATGTTTCATTTTTTACTATGGATACAGTCACGTAAAATAAATTTTATTGGACAATAATCATATGATTTACATTATCTATCATGGCCACCTAATTTTTTATTCAAAATAATTATACATTTAATACATTATCAGGAATCCTTCAATATGACTTGTATTTTTTTACAGCATATAATACTTCGGTGCCTGTTAATCCTTTTCTATATATATCCATAAATCTTCAAGATCTGCGTGCATAACCTCTAATCATTTTTAAAGAAATTGAATTCAATGCTTCAGGAACTATTTTTACTAATCCCTTAAAAGAGTAATCACAATTATTACGGATATATCATTTAGCAACACCCCAAAACATCTCAATAAAATTAAACTCGCAATGAAATTTAGGGTAAAAAACAACTTTATGCTCACGATCTTCAATAATTTCTCTAATTAATGGCCTTTGGGCTAAAAAGTCTGGTTGAAGTGAAAGTATTCGAACTGCACAGCAATCGTCTGCAATTGGTGAATGTTTTTGCAGTCAGAACAAATACAATTCATGCCTCTTTCAGGTCACAATTCATGTTCCTCCAAAACTAAACGAATTCCTTTAGGTCTTCCATCTGAAAGATGCATTGACTGTATTAATCCATCAAGCATTATTCCGTTTTTGAATTTTCCTTTACCAATCTGAGTTAAGATTCATTCTTAATGCAATCAAAGTATTCTCTGCATATGCAGCATGAGATGTTGCATTATCAAATGCAAACACACCAATATCACCAGGATAAAGTTTCTCAAAAATCAGAATTGCTTTTTCAGTGATTTAATTATAAGATAATTTAAATTTAAATATCATTGTTTTTAAAATAAAAAATAAAAAAATTTTATCTGTTTAATTAAATCTTCAGTTTTTTCCACCATCCATCACGATTGACACCTAGTTTCATCATAACACATGCTTCATCTTTAATCAACTATCAATTTCTGTTAAAAAATCACTAACATGCAAACTTAAATCTGCTTCTTTTTTATGAAGAGGCTGATGTCTAGCAGGTTCCTAAAAAGATTTTTTACCATCATTAGCATAAAATACTGATTCATCATGAGTTACTAAGATATGTCTTTTATCACCTTCATTTAGAATAGGCTTTATTAACATCATGATATTATCATCTGATGGTTTTGGCATCCATTGTTCTAATTGTGCCATTTCAGCTAAAAATTCTTGTCAATATTCAAGCACATCAGGTCGCTCATATCATTATAGTAAATATCTTTACTTCCTATACGAAATGTTTATCCGAAATGTTTTAACCATACATATGTAGTGATATTTGAAATTGTTTTTTGTTTTCAATTCCTATACTTGAAAAGACTTCTTATTTAACATATGCCTTAAATTTATCTATAGTTATATCACAACCAATGCTCCAAAAATATTCAGTAATCATTTGATAAATATCTTTATCCCCAAATAAACTTTGATTTTTTAATGTTTACCATGTATTGATATTGGAATTGAACGATACATAACATAATTTTTTGTTCACACCCTAATTAAATGTGCTTGATATTCTTCCTTTACAATGCTATATACAATTGTTTTGCTTGTTTCCATAGATTTATAATCAGTTATTCTCAAATTAATGTATTGAAGAATAAGTTGCAATTGATTTTTAATTTAAAAGCTAATGATTTATCTTTGATTAATGTATTTAATCCTCTAATGCTAAATTAAACCCTTCTTTCTCTATTATTTCCTCAAGATTGATTAAATCATCAGCTGTAATGTTTACTTGGTCATTTAGTAATAAAGTTGGTGTTGATTTATTAAAGTATTTTGTGATGTTAGCAGAATTTTTACTTACTATTTTCATGGTTGCTTTTTTTCATCTTTTAGTTCGATTAGAATTTCCATGATAAGTTAATAATCATGTACTACTAAAAACAGTAAGATTTCTTGCATTTTGATTCATAATATCAAATACAGATAGTGTAATTTTATTAATAATTTTTTTCAAATTATCATCATTCCAAATACTGTCTTCCTCAGAATTATCAGATAATTCATCATCTGATGATAATCTATCCTTCCTAACTGTTTGTAATTTTAACTGTTTGCTTTCTTATGTATCCGCCAGTTGAACATTATGAGACTTAGGAGCATTTTACATAATTTTAAAGGTAAAAAAAGAAAAAGAAAAATTCGGGTTTTTTTAGGAAAATTCAGATTTTTTTTTAAAAAATAACTTATTTTTATTATTTAAAGGATTTGATTCTTATATTTTTTTTAGAAAAAAAAAATTTCAATTCCATTTTTAGACTCTTAAAGGATAAAAAAAAAGAAAGATTTGGGTCTTCATTTTTTAAAAGAAAAAAATTCATTTTTTTTAAAAGAACAAAAAGATTTGGAGGTTTCCAATATTTTTCTTTATTACAATTGCTGGCTCTTAAAACAAAGAAAATGAAAGAAATTACCATATATCACAAAACGATTGTTCCAATTATTCCATTTTAAACTGTTCTATTTTAAGATTAAAAAGGGTTGATTTTGATTTAAAATTTCTGATCTAAATTAGGTAATTTTTATAACTCCGGCCAACTTTATGATGGCCAAATTCGTATTATGATCTTAATACATTTAATTTAATAAAATACCCTGACTTTAATTTTATGTATCTGACATTACAATTTATTTAGCAAAAAAAGGTTCTGTTATATGAAAGGTAATGATCTGATCTATCATTTAACAAAGAGTTTATTTAAATTAGTCTATTAATTGATCACTTTTATTCTTTTAAGGGTATGTAACCAAAAGTGGTGGCTTTAGACCGTTTGCATCATAGCAGCAGCCTCATTACTAGTAATATTTATAAGAGATACAGATGAAATATATGATATAATTACAGCTGTAATTTTTATTAATATTGAACTTTTATTTATTCATCTGCTTGTTCTGAAATTTGTAATAACCAATTGGAAATTAATGTTAGTTCAGATATGGTATTATTTTTATGCTATCTATCTTTTATATAATTTGTAACTTTTATTTTTGATCAAGCTGTATATGTACATAATTACTATTTTTTTGATAACATTCAATATATATATATTTAGGTCTTTTTATATGATTTGTCTGATAATAAAGAGTTTATATTCTTTTAATGCATTGCAATAATACTGACAATTGCAAGTCATAAGAAGATTATGTCTTTTAAAAATCCATGAGTGATTAATATATTCTTTATCACAACTAAATATTGTAAAATAATAATCATATCTAATGCAATGATGCGAATAATAGAAGCTTTGGGTTGCCTTTTTTGTTTATCTTATTATTATATAATTGATTTTGATTATATAAAAAATGAGAATCACAAACTTCTAAACAAAAATAATTCTTATTAATCTTATTACCTGCTTCTTTATTTATTTATCAAATTTCAAATAGATTTCTTAACTTTTGCAACTTATTTATTGAATCACATGTTTGAAGTTTACCTTATACATAATCAATCACCATACAAAAAGTTAAATCATATTGAGAAATATTTGGTGTTACTATTTTAGATTCACTGAATTCATCTATAATAAATTCATTTTTGCTAATTTTACTATTTATTTCTAATCAATTATTAAAATTATCTTCTTCTTATTGTTCTTTTTTCTTTTTTTTTCCTTTTTTTCCTTTTTTTTCTTCCCAAATTTATTGTTATATTCAGAATATGATGTAATACTGCTAGAATCATACTATCATCTAACAATTATTTGAATAAATCTTTATCATATTCAAACTCTGCTTCTGATTACATTTGGTTTTATTATGAGAAAATTCTTTAGAAATATAATCAAATGTTTCTATTTTTTGTTAAAAACTGCTGGTGTCATAAAAATGATTACTAGTATCATAAGAGTTATTGATATTATATAAATAATTACTGATATTAAAAAAGGTTGCCAGTATCAAAAGAAGAAAATTTTTTGTTATTTAAGTTATTTTCTTGTTCTAACATTTGAATTTACATTTTTATTTGGGTTCGTTAAATTTATTTTAAAATTTCAAACTTGCTTAAAAAGTACAGGTAACTTTACTTTTTGATTATACAAAGTTATTAAATTAATGCAATATATAATCCATGCCTTTGAATAATACTATTTATTTTATTTAAGATATTATATTATAAAATAGTTAAATTTAGGACAAAATGAAATGTTGAAATAATAAATATTTAGTGTTTTATTATTTAAGTTATATGAAAATATGATCTGTAATATAGTTATACAACACTAATTAAAGCAAGTCACATTGTTTAAGTAGGATATTTCTGCTAAATGTTATCTAACTATTAACAATATACACAATATACCTGATAGATAAAATTTGGCTTTTATATATTTAATCCTAAACCTAAACCATAGGAATATAACTTGAATAACACTTGTTTAATAATATTATTAAAATATTCTCAAAAAGTTCTTATAAAATTAATTAATTATAATCTTCTTAACATTTTATCTAATAACAAGATTCTTAAAGGTAATAATTTCACTAATCTTTCATTTAAACCTATATATATCTTAAATAATATGACTTATGATTTCAAATATAACAAAAATGATTTGTGGATTTTATTTTAAGATATGTTAAAGGCATATGACTGAATAAATATCATAATATTATAAAAAGCCTTTAAATGTATTAAACTTCTATCTATTTTCTCAAACCTTATGAAAAATTGTTTCTCTTATAATCAAACCAGATTTTTATCACTTTATAATAATACTTACTGACAACTATCAAGTTTTATCAAAAATTGATCAAGAAAAAATCATTTTACCTATACTCTGATGTGTTATTATAACCTGATCCTTTTTACATTTAACAATCACTATATGGATATATAACAGGTTGCTTGGAATAATAACATAAATCACAACTCACTCTTACTAATTAATAAGAATCAAGAAAAGATCTGAAATACAACATCAATACAATAGACTCCTTTTATTAACTTAATAGTATACAAGTAAATTAGGAAAAATTGGTTTTATTAATATCAATTGCTAATAATGCTAAAGTCAAATTTAACCTAATAGTAAGGAATTTATAGTTGAAACCTATGCTATCTAGGGATTCTATTAGATATTTTAGAATTTGGATATCATTAACCTATAATTTGATGTTTATCAAAAATCAAGTAAGAACTGAGGTAGCTTGTAATAATACAATTTTATAAAGACTTACAAATAAGTAATTTGTTGCTACCTTTAACAATGTTGTTATGTCAAAAATATTATATTACATTTAAATCACATTTCTCACTTTTATATTTTATGACTCAATTATGACTTCTATAGAAGGACTTTTAAAAAATCCATATAACTATTTAAATCAACATCTAATTCTATCTTACATTCATCTTTAGGTTATAATTTAAATCATTTATTTGACTGACAATTATATTCAAAATCAAGTGACTTTTATAAGTTTATCAATAATAAAGGTCTTGCTAGACAGTTTGTTTTTATTTACGCAAGACAATTACAAATCTTTAATGGTTACCAGTAGGGTTCTGCAATTCGATTTGATATTTGAATATTTGATTTAATTTGATCAAATTCAAATCAAAGAATGATTTTTTTGATCAAATCCAAATTAATGTTGTATTTAATTCGATCAAATTCAAATCAAGTATTCAAATATTTGATTTGATTTGAATCAATAATAAAGCCATTTTCAAAGCTTCAGGAGTAGCTCTTACTAAGAAAACCATAGTAAAAAGTGCCTCTGCAGCTTTGAAAATGCCTTTTTACTAAGAAAACTATAGCAAAAAGTGCTTCCGTATCTTCGGAAATACTTTTTTACTAAGAAAACTATAGCAATTGCAGCGTATTATAGATGAAAATCATTTTCATATTAAAATGAACTTTATGTAACCATAATCATATCACTTCATTTTATTTTTGTTCACTTGTTTCATTATACAACATTAATCTAAATTAAGTAATTTAACGAAATATCAAATATATTATCAGGTACAAACAATTTTTTCATGCTTTAATAATTTTTTTTTTCGACATATACGCAGACTTTCGTTTTAAAATTAAGGTTTTTTTAAGATCCTTTTAAAAGTATGAACAAATACATAGTTACAGCAATAAAAATATATGTAATTTTACAAGGAGAAAAGAAATTTCTTAGGTTGGAAAGATGGGTATTCAGATGGATTTTATGTAAAATTCATAAAATCGTTTTTTTTATAATAAAATAAGATTTATAATTTTTATTTTAATATAAGTTTAATGAAATGTTTTTAATTATTTTATATTTGAACTTTCTTTTGTATTTATTATATAATTATGTATTTACAAAGTTTTTTTTAGTATAATTATAGGAAATATGTATTTTTTTTTCTACAAAATCAAGATATTTTTATTCTAATTTTGGTTTGTGATGGCTCTAATAATCTCTAATTTTCTTTCTATCCCATTCATCCTAATGTTATTTTAATATTACTAATATTTGTTCTATTTCTTCATTAATAAGAGAATTTGCTGTTATCTAACTTTGAAGGATTTCTTTTTCAGATTGTGATGTTATATGACACACAATTCTTACTTTTTTTATTGGTGGTATACTCTCTTGAATATTTGGATTACCTTTTATAGTTGAGTTTATAGTTTGTTCTTCATTAAAATTAATTATTTGTAAATTGAAACTTTCATTTGATTTATTAATAGTAGGATGATTTCTTTTTGTAAAAGATTCACCTTGTAAGTTAATTTCTTTAGCTCTTTTATCTGTTACTTTTATTTTCTTTTCAGCTTTTTTAGCATCTTTAACTTTGCTAACAATAACTTCTTTTGCTCTCCTTCCTTTAGTATTTATTGGTTCAATTTTCAATACTTCTTGGCGATAAATTGCTTTTAATTTTTCTAATCCTACATTATAACATCCAATTAATTTTTGACATTCTTTCAAATGCATTTGATTACAATTTTTAAATAATTGATATTTTATGGGTTCTATAGATTCAAATGCTTCTACAAGTGTATTTATTAAAATCATCAGAGTTTCATTTCTTTGATCAACCAAATGTTTTCCTCCAGTTATTATATAATCACCAATAAACTCATTAAATAATAAATCTATTCTTCTCTTTCAATTTGTGAGCTTTTTATTTGATTTTTTAAATTATCTTCATTAATTATATTTCCTGTAATATTTTCTTTAATAAATTTTACTCCAAATGTTTCTAGTACTTCATCAAAAGCATAATAATGTCTATCACGTATAAGATTAACTGATCCAGTATACCAAAGTAATTCTTTTGTTTTTGGATATTTTTCTAATAAAGCAAGAAATTGAACAGTTGATTTAGTATAATTTAATTTGCCAGCTGCTGGAAATAAAGGTGCAAATGCTGCTAAAGATTTAAGTTGTGCATTTGTATTTCCTGTACGTATTCCTGCTCAATGTAATTTCCACCAACCACCCCATTTATAAAAACAATGCCATATTTTAAGTAAACTATTTGTTTCATCTTCAATTTGATTAAAAATAATATTGTTTTTGATACAATATATTTTTATTGAATAACTAATAGCTATTCATATTAAATCTAATACACGACAAGTTGATCTATAATCAATAACTAATTCTAATTTGTCAAGAAATTTTACACCTAAAATAGCTGCTAAATTATAAATACCATAACTTGAAAATAAATTTAATAGAACATTACACATATCTTTAGAAGTATGCCATTGTCCTAATAAAGGTCTAATATTTGTATTTATCTCATGTAATTTAATTACACGTCTAAAAATAGCCTCATCACAACATATTTCTATTGATTCATTATTATTTAAATTTAAGTCTTCAAAATATTTATTACAAGTAGTATAGATCTCATCGTCTCTATTTGAATTTCCTTCAGCTTCAAGAATAACAACTTTAGGAGGTGAACATTGAAAACCAATATCAATTTGTTCAATAATTTTTGTATTAATAATATCACAATCAAAGTTTTGTAAATATTCAATTGATTGATTATTTTGATTAAAACATAATAATTGTTCAAATATTGTTTCAAGTCCAATTAGCATTTCTTCAGCAAATTGATTTAAACCAAATAAATAAGTTTCTTCATTTAGATTATTTATGTTTTCATTAATTGAATTTAATGGTATTGGTAATTCAAACTGAAATAATAATCTTAGAGTAGCATGTGAAGTCATTCGATTAACATTATAAATATTTTCAAAAGTAAATGATTTTTCCTTAAAATCTATATTATCTATTATACATAGATTCCAAATATTATCTTGTTTTTTAATTCTTAAAAGAGGATTTGCTTCTGACATTCTTTTTTTTCCTAATAGTTTTTCATGTTTTATTGTATGAGGTATAACATGAATTGATTGAAGTACTTTATAAAATAATGTTAATAAACGAGGTTTACAACATAAATTAGATAATATATTTGGAAGCCAAAGTTTGATTTTGTTTTGAGAAATTGAAAGAATTATTGAAGTTAAGAAAACTGTAATTCTTTGAATTTTTTGTTGATTAATTGGCTTTGTTTATTTATTTTTTTTATTAAATCTTGTTTGTTTTTGTTCTAATAATATTTGTATTAATCCTTTAAAAAAACAAAACATTGAAGGTAGAAGAGCATTTTGATATTCATAAAGTGAATTTGGTGATTCTAAAATATTTTGTTGTTGATATATATTCTTTAAATTTATTTCTATCATATTTGCAAAATTTTGTCCTAATTTTATACATTCTTCTGATATTAAAATATTATTAAAAGTTTTAAAATCAATATGATATAACTTAAATATTGTATTAATTACAAATAAACTTGGTGTTGTTTGACTATTTTTATTATTATCTTCATTACAATCAAAGTTTTGTAAAGCTGGTATAATTGATTTTAAAACTTTTTCTTGCATTTAAATATCATCAGATTTAGCAACCATAGATATCCATTTACATAAGTTCTAATGATGTAGCTAAATCCTTTTTATGTTAATTATTACAATCTATTGCTTTATTTTCTCATCCAGATCTAACAAAAATATGTTCACCATTTTTTTCATAACAATCACAACAAATATATTTTAAATGATTATTTGATTGTGATAAAGAAATTATTGAATTAAATTCTTGTAATGCATTACAATTTTTTTGTCCAATATATGGAATTTGTATATTTTTTCCTATAAGATTCCAAGAATGCTTAGTACAAAATTTACCTCTACTGAAAAAATAATAATTAATTCCACAAAATTTACATCTGCGATTATGAATAATATTTTCAGATGAATATTTTGATTTTTTAATACCAGATGAATGCAATTTATTTTGATCAAACATAAAATGATTATAATAAATTCCAAGTTTTTCTAAATCCTTACCTGCTGCTTCAACCAATTGCTTATCTAATTGCCACATTCCAACTAATTGCCATAATCCACGAGAATTTTCTGAATTTTTACAACATTGTAATTTTCCCTCTATCAAATCTATTATTACACATGGTGATAAATTTTTGTTTTTGTTTGATTTATATTTACATCTATTTCTAATTCTATAATTTCTGTAAATATATCAGAATCTTGTTCTAAAGATTCTTCTGCATTACTACTATTTATACTACTTTGACTGTTTAATACAAAAGTAAATGCTTTATTTATTGAATTATTATCATATAGAAAAGTAAAATCTTCTTCTAATTCAGGTATATTATCAAAGAATTCATCATTTATATGATCAT
>CAMKVN010003130.1:0-11317 GCA_946474995.1 Funneliformis geosporum
TGTCTGTGTAATTTAATTATACTTTCATTTACTAAATAATTTCACGATGACTATTCAAAAATGTACACAAATATAAAAGATTTTTTTCTTAATAAACTTGAGGGTCGACAATTAATAAAAATGCTTTGATTATAAGATGAATACGATGAATACTCCGGTAATGAATTACATTTGTAAACGTACGATATGTACGATATTCTTTGAATTACTTCTTGTGTAAAAATTAAACAATGTTTCGTACAAATCGTATGACTAGTGTTTATATAGATTATATTTTTTTTACTTTAATATCACTTTGTCAATCAATATAAAATAATCTATTAAAACTTAATTCTCGTAAAAATTTATTTATTTAATAAAAAGTATATTAAAATAAAATAAAAATATAAATAAATAAAATTATGCGGGTGGAGAGGGTCCAGCAATTTGATCTTGATGAATTTCTAGATAATATATTTTGTAAAATGAGCAAATTATTTTAGAATAATGAGTTAAATTCCAATAATATATACCTCTTTTTTGTCCATCGGTTTCGACGATATACTTTAAATTTGGTCTTAATTCTTTAATTACTCCATGTCTAGTAGGTGCGGAGTTATTTTGAGGATCTGGTCGATATTGAACTTTCTCTAAATAAAAATAAAATTAATTATCATATTTATATTTAAATATTTTAAAAAATATTATATATATTTTCTTACGGGTAACTTTATATTGATGTACCATTTTTAAAAAGTATTTAAATTTTCATGAACAAAAGAAGGTGTATTTATCTAATGAGAAAAATGTTCGATTTTCAAGCGCCAAACGCCAAGAAAATTACATCAACAAGATTGATTGATAAATTGATTGATAAGGATGCATCATAAAAAATTGCGTTGGGGCGTTTGATAAATTGGCGATTGACTTTTACATTTGAATTATATTCTATTGTTGAACAATGTATTCATTATCTTTTTATTATTAATCAGTTCTCAACATAGATTCTAATAACTTTAAATAAATGATAGTCCCGACTAAATTAAATTAAAATTCGAGTCGGTCAAATAACCTGGCCTGGCTCTGCAAACATTCTTATTATCAATCAATTAAAGGGTAGATGGCGTTTTACGGTTTATTTTTTTACTTTATTATTATTTATTTATTATTGGAAGTGAAACTATATTTTATTTAATTAATTACATTAATGATGCGAAAATCAAAATCAACGATTTACTATTTATTTTACGATCGTTGAAATAATGTAACTACATAATTACATAATTAGATGTCGAATTTACGTTATTTTCCTAAGTATATGGGTAAAATTGAGGCACGAGTCATAGTAAACCATATGATCCGAACCTTAATTTTAATAGCACACCACCCATATTATTTCCACTTCACCGTTAGGAATTCCATGGTGGCGATGGGTCGTTAGATGCTACGCTTATTCTGCTTTGCGCACGGTTTTCGATCATTTCCTTTCAAACCCACAGTTAAACATGGCTTTTCTATTAAAGTTGTGTCAAGATTCATATAGTAATCGGCTAATTATCGTATCGGTGATTTATGCTTTTCAATAATTTTCGTTTTGATCTTTCTATTTTACGTTCTAACTTTTCTCGCTTATGATACATAACTTTTTTTGATATAATAAATGCTTTATGTTTACTCGCGAATCGAACGTTTTTTTCGATTAAAATAATTTAGATTTTTTTTACATGTTCACAAACTTTATATTTAACACATAAACGGTAAATACTATATCATCATATGGTAACACTTAGGGTTTGCGCGAACTCGCTGCGCTCGTTATTGTTAAGCTTGCTTCTGTACTAACGAGTTTATTATGTATTAGAACAAAACGATGAAGGATTTTATATATCTTAAGTAAAAATTTTTTTTTTCTATTTTCGAAAAAGGCTTTAGATAATTTGGACTAACCAACATTTTTGCTTCCTTATTACTAATAAACTTAGGAACATCTCCAGTATCAGATATATGAGATACTCTCTTTGATCATTGGCATTAAAGTATTGTGTCCTGATGGACATGGTAGTACACATTGTGTTGCAATTGTTGAAATATTCAAATAATTAGTATTCTAAAAAAATCAGAGATTGAAGATACTGTTTATCGTCCTTTACGATTATTTTTTTTTAAATTCATCGGAGCCAATACAATGTACATATCACAATTTTGTATGTCATTTTATACGTCTCAAATTTTTAATTAATGTGTTTCTATTTCATTTTTATTAAAAATCTTTAATTTGCTATATAATTATCTATGATTTAATTTTTTAATTAAAAAAAAGTGAGAAATAAAATTTTGATTTTACACGGTCGCAGTTCTCTGGATTTACTGATTATTTAAACTAGTTAAATCTTGTATTCATTTTTTTTTTTGTTAAAAGATAATTCTTTAAAAAAACAAAAAACTAATTTTTTGGGATGTGTCAATATGTGAATCATTGAGTACAATAGTAAAATACACTGATATTGTTATTCAAGGCAATTATGAATTCATTTTCTTATTTAAGAACAAAAGATTATCTTTGATTTAACTTAACCTGGTCGACTCAGAGAAACATATTCATATTAGTGTTGTGTCTAGAAAATAAAGGTATGATCTCCTTTATTTTTTTGCGGTTATTCCTTTATCTGATTCTGTTTGATATAGATAAATCGCATAAGAATATATACCGTTAAAAGGTATAAATGATAGGCTATCGGAAAAAACCTTGTCGATATGTTAAGATGATCAGATTACAATAATCTTTCTTTTAATTATTAACAGCTCTTATTATACCAAATTTCAAATTTTTGTATTTTAAAGGTACTTGTAATATCGATTAAATCGACGGAATTGTCTCATTTAATAATGAAGCTTACCTATAAGAATGAAATATGACGCCGATACTTAAAATTATCACATTACATCACTACTTTTTCGACCAGAGTTTATAGAAAATTATTTGTTTATCATTGACTTAGACATAAATAGCTTGCCAAGTTATTTTTTATATCGATAAGAGCCGTTATCGTCTAATTTTTTTTTTTATAAAAAAAAGATTAAAATGAAAACTTTTATTACGGGAACCGTTAATTTAATTGGATATTGACCAACTAAGAACATATTGTAGCACTGCATATATATTTTTGTCACTAATTTCAAAACATAATATAAAAACAGATGCAGATCAATTAATTCCATCAATTCCATCTAAATAAAAAGGTAGAAATTAAAATTAAATTTACGTTGTACTCTTACTTAAAACGATTACATAAGATTTCTTTAACTACAGTAAAAGGCTTGAAAAATTTGCGATCATGTTATGACATAATGTCATTGATCGTAATTTACATACTGTATCACGTCTTTGCTTACCTTTTATAATATTCACAATCAACGCCACTAAGAAAATTAGAATCAATTGATATTTGGGAAATAAAACAACATTATTAACAAACAAATTTATTTGTAACCTTAATCAAATGATAAAATGAGCTTTTGATACAATTACTTTTAAATCATTAGTTGTGTTAATCAATTAGCGACTAGTTATCAATCATGAGTAACAAAAACTGATCGAAGACTTTCGACGAATTTATAATTTTGACGATTTGTGATTCACGATTTCACTTTAACAAATAGTTAACGGGTTTAATAGGCAGATAATTCCACATTTAAGAAAATTTACAAAAATATCCTTGGCCTAAATAAGGATTTCCAACAGTTTGTGTTAAAATGTACCCGAAAGGGTCTCTATTTTGAAGGAAATTGAAATCTTATTTTATTATATAAGGTTTTGATGAATATGTATCCTTCGCGAATTCCATAAAAAAAAAAATGGCAAACCGTCGAAACTAGTTTCTATTTTGCCAAATTTCGAGATCTCGGGGGTTTCCAATCAACCTTATTCACGTTGTAATCCCGATAAACTAAATGCCAAAATATTGTGTTCTCGCATTATATCAATTAATTCTCGTGGATCCCCGATGATGTTCACGATTAAACTATAAAAAATTTTTTTTTTAAAAAATCAATGTATTATTATTTAGTGATGATATACAAATACAAATGCAAAACCAATATAGTATTTATAGCTAGCTTGCAACAATAGTTATTTCATACAATATTAAGTTGGTCACATAAACAGTGTTGGACAATTGGATACAATTTAATATTTCCAAAGCCTTGTCCAAATTATTTAAAATTAAAAAATGTGCCAAACCAACACTATATCTGTTATGTCATTACCGAATATTCACATGACGATCGGCATATACAATCATTTTACTAAAAGATTTCCAAATTTGGCATCATATTTTCGAACATTTTTGAATATGACAATTTATTGGATAAAATGCAACATAATATAAATCAGTGATAACAATACTTTTTAATTTCACAGAGAATTTAATAGCTGAAAAAAAAACCCCCCTTTAGTTATTCAGGTTTTTTTTAACTATTTTACAAAAATAATTTGCTTTGGGAGAATAAATCGCAAGTTACAAAACGTACTCTATTAATAACAACTTAAGTATTGATTAAAATGGAGAAAACCGCATAATGATTTAATTGAATTGATGACATATATATATAATCAAACTTAAATCTTTCCAACATTAAATTTAGTGCGATGAAGTAAATTAATGTTATAATTGTTTACGTCTGCTTATGTTTTTAAAATAAAAAAAACTTTTGAAGAAATAGAGAATAAACAGTTAATACTATCAAATTTGTAATTTACCAATGAAAATAAAAATTTAAAGATTCCGCTTAATTTTAAAATTTAGAGTGTAAAGTCACACGAATCTCGTGATTTCTTACTAAATTTCCGTTAGCAATTCCTGATATACGCGACCTGAATTTTCGAGACGTCCTGCTAATTTTGTTAATGATGAATCCTTTAATTCTTCATTTTTATTTAAATCTAAAGGTGTTGAAATACAACCCACTCATTTATATATTATTTCATTTTCATTTTCAACCTAAAATATTTCAGAATGAGTAATTTTGTAGGTGCATGATCGTAGAACCCGTCGTTTAATAATCATTGAAATCTTTATGATTAAGTTCGATTTATTTATAAAAATTATTATTCCCTACGCTCTGATTAGATATAAATTTGTTGTTTATACGAAAGAAAAAAAATCGAATTGTCCTGGTTACCTAATTACCTTTCGTAAAACACCCCATACTTATAACACTCCCTTGCCCTGAATTTAATGTTTGAATAAGATAGTCTAAATATTTTTTCTCCATAAATACATCTCCCATCTGTGAAATTGTTCGAATCTAAATTCATCTTCTAAATAACGTTATCCCCCATTTTCCCATAAATGTTATTTTTTCTATTGGGGTTCAGTAATAAGAGGTTTCTCCAACTCACCTATAATAACGTTGGTCATGCAAGTGGAAAAATTAAATTATCTTTTCTTACCTAAAGGTTAGTCTATCTATATTCTATAAAAACCATCTCTAAATGATGAACATCTCTATAGGGTGGTCAAAAGCAGTAGCTCCTTTTTTTTGTATTCATTTTTTGATTTTAGACGAATGACTGAGGATTATTTGTGAAACATTAAAATTTAGCCTAGATAAACATACTCGTTATGGAAAAATCCTGTTTTTTGGTTGATTAAATTAAGAAATGATCAGCAAGGTAATTTGTTAAATTTTGTACCATAGATGCATGCTGGGTTTAATGAGAAGATATTAAAACATTTAATTAAAAATGAAAGCTTTTTTTTTTTACAAAGTTAAATAAATTGTGTAATTTAATTACACTTTCATTTATTAAATAATTTATCGATAATTTACTATTCAAAAATATACACAAATATAATTGATTATTTACTAAAAAAAAACTTGAGGGTCGACAATAATAATAAATGTTTAGATTATAAGATGAATAATCCGATAATATATTCCATTTTGTAAGCGTACGATATTCTTTGAATTTCTTGTGTAGAAATTAGAACAATTTTCGTATAAATCTTTTAACTAGTATTTATTTCAAGTAAAAATTTATTTATTTATTTATTTAATAAAAAGTATATCAAAATAAAATAAAAATATAAATAAATAAAAGTTATGCGGGTGGAGAGAGTCCAATAATTTGATCTTGATGAATTTCTAGATAATATATTTTGTAAAATGAGCAAATTAATTTACAATAATGAGTTAAATTACAATATTATATACCTCTTCTTTTTCCTTCGGTTTCAACGATATACTTTAAATTTGGACTTAATTCTTTAATTACTCCATGTCTAGTAGGTGTGAAGTTATTTTGAGGAATCTGGTCGATATTGAACTTTCTCTAAATAAAAATGAAATTATTTCTTTATTTTTAAATATTTTAAAAATACATATATTATATTTTCTTATGGTCGACTTTATATTGATGTTTCATTTTTAAAAAGTATTTAAATTATTTTGAACAAAAGGTAAGTTTATATAAAAATTAAATCAAATCTAATTAGGTTATCAAATGCCAAACGCTAAGAAAATTACTTCAACCAGATTTTCTCATTTGATTAATTAATCATTTGATAAGTATATGTTAGAATTAACAATTAATAATAAAATATTTAATACAAAGTAAAAATTGCATCATAAACATTGCGTTAGCGTTTGATAAATGAAAACTATGTAACTTGTAGGGTGTAATTTCTTGACGCTTGCCCTTTACATTTAAATTATATTCTATTGTTGAACAACACATTCATTTACTTTTTACTATTAATCAATTCTGATCATCGATTCTAATAACATGACATGTTAATGAATAAATAATAATCCCGACTAAATTAATTTAAAATTTAAAATTCTGATGAGATAAATAAATTTTACATAACCGAAAAATATATTTTGTATAATTACTCTCTATTATCATATGATTCATCATGCGTTAATTAATAAATCACAGGTGATGAATTCATTTTTATATACAAATAGAAAGAGATAAGTCAGTTTATTAATTATGAAACTTTCATTATCTAAATTTACAGCTAACTTTATAATTCATGAACCATTAATAATTTTTCAGTCACATTCAGTCGCAATATTTTATAGTAATTTTATTATAAAATATTTTCAGTCGCATTCAGTCGCAATTTATTAGTGGTCCACGAATTATGAAATTAGCTGTAAGCAAATAATTAATACTAATTGCCTTCAAATGCTTTAACTCTCGAGTCAAAAGTGACATAATAATTCTTTTAGCAATAAATATAGTATATTTTTTCCACAAATACTGACTCATTTTATTAAATTAACCTGAAGGTAGCAAATAATCTATATAGTTATATCTAATTTCCATTTGACAGGTCAGGTGTAGCTATAAACATATAAAAGTTTCGCTAGTTGATTCTTTTATCCGCTTCATAAAAATAAAACTATAACAAAATAACTAAAATTAATTTATCAATATTTTTAATACTTACCGTTATCCTACAAAAAACAAAATAAATCAATCAATTTTAAAGGAATGTTAATCTAATATTCCAGTTTTATAAGAGTTCAAAATCAAAAATGAAAATTTACATTCTTGAACCTTTTCGCATATCAAAAAATCCCTAATTCTCATCGCTGGCATACGATCTTATTAGTGCAGTAAACTTAGTGAATTTGATCATTCTTGAGACATATAGATACAGAATATAAAGATAAGAATCAATGCTTGATTTTCTGTTTATATGATCCAATTTTACTTTTACGAATTTTTGCTTTAAAACTTAACAATAGGTTAAGATTCTGGCTATCATCATAAAGTGCTATTCAAAGAAAGCTAAATGTTCTAGAACTTTCAGCATGAAAATGATTACTTTGATTACATTTAAGAAAAAAAATAACAAGATCCTTTAATTACAGGACCAAAAAGAGAATTAATTCAAATAATTGATCTTTAAGAAGATAGAAATTTAAATCAACAAAAAGCTTCTTTGAGAAATTAGTTGTTTACAAGGATTTGATAGAGGGTTAGGATTACTCTTCTCTTGGTGATTCATTAGATTGTGTTGGTATTAGATTTGCTGATGACAGAAATGCATCTACATTTATGATGCGTCCTTTTTATTTCTTTTTTTGTCTTTGCCTAAATGCATTAATATAGACATCATGTCCAACGATAAGTTTTTGTACCGCTGGTAAATCTAAATGAAAAATAGATTTTGTATAAGTTTTATATAAAATACAAAATATGCAATATACGCACTTGCATACTCATACAAATACAGTTTTATCATTCAATGCGTTCTACATAATCTTTGGATTTTTTTGACATTATTTTGAAGAAACTATAATACACAAGTAATAGAGTCTAAAATAAACACATAACAGTAGCAGTCCAGTAAAAACAATCCGCAATATCTTTCCCAATGATAATAATATGGTTAGCATAAACTTGAAAAGCAAACAATTATTTAGAACTATGATATTGTCTATTTTTATAAATACGCAGCATTTATCTTTCCATTTGAAAATATAAAATTTTCTATAATTCAGGTTGGTAAATAAAATTTTCAAAACAATTTATTTTGCTAAGTAGGGAATTTTTAATAACTATCAAATAACAAAAACACTTGAATATTTTTTTTGTAAACATTCAAGAAAGTTTTACTTAAAATTTTAAAAATCATTTTTATGCAATTCGCAAAATTTATGGAAAATGTATAATCTCAATAAGTCTTTGAATATGCTAACTTGTTAATGGTGAACGATAAACTATTAGTGATAAAAACTTTAGAGTCATGCTTTTTTACAGTAAGGCTATTATTTTTCACAAAAGCAACTAATTTTTTTATTTATTATTAGAAACTTATTCTTTTGGACTAATTAAATAAAAGGTTATCATTAGCTCTAAAATAAAAATAATTTGAGCTACTGAGTTATAATGTGTAGTTCATAGATCTATGAAATATTATAAGATGCGTAGTTTTACATAACTTAAAAAAGTGTAAAATAAACCTTTTATTAGTATCAACATATTTATATAATCCCAAAAGTATAAAATAACTTTGAAGTTCATTTTCTTTCATTTTTTTTCTTTTTATATGGAAATAATCATTTTCAGATTACTTAATTTCTTTATTACATTTTAACTTTGATAGTTTCTGTTCTCAAAAGATATAGTAGATTTTAATATCTTTCATTTGGGTTTAAATCTGTCTTTTTTTTAAAAAAAAAGTATTAAACCTTAAAATAACTTAAATGTATATACATCATTGAACCTTCAAGAATATGTGAATTGCAAATACATCAGTACAAAATTTTATTATTAATAATAATTCTCAAGATATTATTTTAAGGATATGAGTGTGTTTATTTTATCATTTATATAATTTTTTTCAGAATTTTGTAGTAGCTAATTCTGGCTATAGTTTTATATAACAGAAAGCAAATTTCTTATTTTATTACAAGAAAAAAGAATCAAAATGTAGAAGGGTATTGAAATTAGAAATTGAGTAGAAACAATTTCTGTGGTAGGAAAAAATAAAAAATTTTTTTAGTATAAAATGCATTTGTGAATTTCTTAAAACTTTCTTCACGAAAATATTTAATTTTATTGAATGCAAATATTTATTAGAATATTTAAAGTTAATATTTAGATTAAAAAAATGAATTTTCTTGTATTTATAAATATAATACTTCCTCTTTGTAATTATTACTGAAATATTTACTTGTTGGTAAAAATCCTAATAAGTCCTAATTGGTCTTAAAGAATTTAAAGATAATTTTAATTTATATATTGAATACCTTTATATTTATAATAGAAAATAATAAGAATAAAGATAATGAGAATTATGATCATGGTAGTGATAATAATGAGGATGATAACAATACATATAAGAATAAAATAAAAATACAATGGAAAATATTGATGGGGATGTGTATGATCGCAATGATGATAATGATACAGATGAGGACAAAATAGATGATACAGTGGAAAATCATTTTGGAGAAGATGATCATAACAAGAATGATGAAGAAAAAGTCATGTATGAAGATGAATATTTTGAAAATTCGATAGTTAACAAATCAATAGATTATGATCAAATGCCAAATATAATGGAAACTTTACATCTTACTTTGAAAATACGACCTCTGCATTATTATTTTGCTAGATGCAAAAGCATAAATTATGTAAGTGAAAGTTGTTAAATTTAATCTATTTATTATTACATTAATTAAAAATATTATATTTTTATAGCAACAAGTGCATATAATGATCTAGTGGAAATTTTACAACATTCAGCTTTTAATGTAAAAGATGTCATAAAGAATGTGAAAAGATTTCGGCAATGAAGACATCAATTACCATTAATACCAATAAAGACACACAATATTAAAATTAATCAAAAGAGGACCCATTCACATCTAAAAAAACAAGACCAGTTATTATCTATCTATTTTTGATATCATCTGAAATATTCTAAATAACCGATTACTATACGATATGTTATACTTCAGATCAGGAATTGATGTTGAAGCCAAAAAAGAATATTGGCATAGTAATCTTTGGGTAGAATCACCATTATTCGGTCAAGATAAAATAATTATTAATTAAGGTATTATTGATTATGTATAAATTATTATTCGTATGTTTTATTGATTTTAATGAATAAATTTCATTCTAATTTTTAATGATTTTATCATCCTGATGAATTCATCATATATAGAGAAGAAAATAGTCGAAGACTTGGATGAATACAATCAATTATTTCTATTAATAATGAAATTCGAATAAAAATACAAAGGATTTATATATATAATAAATTACCAAACTATTTTCACAGCAATATTTATTCAAAAATATAAGAATCGCAATTGAGATTGGTAGATTAGTATTTAGAAGAAAGCAGCATTATCGTAGATACGAACTAAGTAATTCAAAAAATTAACATAACAATTGCTCGCAATTCAAATATTATTAATAGCCTTTATATTAAAGAAATTTTATATAAAAATTATGGACGTTGAAAATTGCGTAATGTAAATCTTGACTATATGCAATGCATCTGTATGAATATTCAACTTTCAGTATACCACTATTACAATACAACAATCTTCAGGTTCTAAAGTTATTCATTGATATTTATTATGATTACTTTAAAATATATCGAAATGTCTATCATTCTTTAAGTGAAGTTTATATACAATTTGAAAATATGCATTTAATATTAGAAAGCACTTACGTAATCATTTTGTTTTAGGATTCATTCTATTCCATCTGGAATTTGAATGCAGCGTAATATTCCATAGATTTACGATTTTTGTAATATTTCAGAGTATTACATTGTAAAACTACGTAAGTTTACGAGTT
>CAMKVN010003131.1:0-11316 GCA_946474995.1 Funneliformis geosporum
CCATAGAGTCGTCACTTCTATGCTTTACCAAAGTCAAGTAGTCCACAATTTGCCTTACGCCCACATAGTGCATTATTAAACCAGTGACCGGAAGTAACCCTACTTAACAAGGCGACTTTGTATCCATTTCGTCAAACAACTCAGGAATCGAACCTGGCCTCTAACCCTGGTTATAGCTCGATTAGACGGTGCTGCGGCGTGCAATGCAGTCTATTATCACTATTGATCTAATCTACTAATTACTGGTCAATCACTTCCTTAATTTATATACAATGTTATGATCATATACGAAAATAGGGTCTCTGCCATGTGAGACATAAGACAGTATCCACTACAGACCTGTCAGCGAAGGTTGATCCTTAGCTTCATTTGCATCTACTTGTTCTATCGCCGTACAGTATTTAGGTATGATCAACGTTGATCAACAGATCAATCAACCAGTTTAATACGCATATTAGTACATACGCCTATCATATTCAGTACATATGAAATTCTTATGAAAATCATCTAGTTTTATGTATCGGCTGATACCTGAACTGATGGCCTATTGCTGTGTAATGAAACTTTAGCTTAATAGGAGACTCACAGTTTAACCACTGAGCCAAGGATGCCGATCCCTCATTTATAAGATGATTATATAATATCTTCTTATCAATAATAAATTTATTATATCCTATTTGCCTATAATAGGTATGTATCACTAAATAATTGTAAACTTGTTTTTTTTCAGAACTTATTTTTCTTTAATGATATCTACAAAAGTATTTTTAATATAAATAAGAATTTTAAAGAAACTATAATTATAAAGAATTGATTTAATTCTTCATATTGAATGCATAACATAATTTGATATATCTGAAGTGATTATTTGAAAATTGATTATGCAAGCAAAAATATAAAGTTTCTATATTTAACAGTAATTTTAATTCTCTTGATTCTTTAAATTTTACATAATACACTATTAAAAGATAATTGGCCTGCTTATAAAGAAGTTTATATATGATATTAAAGCTATTTATTTCTTCAATTTGATTAAAAATATTTACAAATATGCTTTTTTAATATTTTTTCTAATAGTTTTTATTAGTTAAAAATTAATTATTCAATTTTTAATATAATTACCAATAATCTTAATTTTCTAAGCAATTGTTTTATTAACAGTATTATATGTCTAAGTTTTCCACAGCTTAAAAACTGCAAAAAGAAGCACATTTTATTTTCAGCAATGAAATGAAAATGCATTTAAATAACAATTTATAAATACTATTAAATATTCTTATAAACTAAAGCAATTGAATACTCTTTCTTAAAAGTATGCTATACAACTTTTGAAATTGACTTTTTTAGATTATAAAATAACTGATTATTACCTTTTGCAGAATTTTATTATTTTTAGAAAACTAAATAGCATTATAAATATAATAACTATTTGATTAAAAGTATTATTTTCATATGTAGACATAATTATCATAATTATTGTCTATAAAAATATACAAAAATACCAATTTAAATGTCTAATTTATTTTAGATATCTTCAAAATAAGGTTAAAAATTATTAATATACTTATAACAAGTTTTATTATAAAATTATGTGAATAAAAATCCATTAAAAAAAATAACAAAAATAATGTAGCTGATAATAATTTGAATGATATAAATAAGCTGAAGAATAATATTATAAAAGTTGAAAATTTTGTTAAAATACATAAAAAAATTATTTTTAAATTTGTAATATTTTGATAATTTAGTTATATTTGAAAATATATTTTATTGTTTTTTTATAATTATATTTTAATTAATAATTTATATCATGTAATAAATATGTTTTTATAATTTAATTTTCTTGATTAACTAATAATTTTAATATGATAGACTTTTAAATCACATGTTTATCTTAAAAATCATGATTTTGATTGGTTGATTAATATGTCATCTTCTTACATTTGAAAATTTTATGTAATAGAAAACAGTCTAGTCTCTTTTAGAGATAAGATTGAATCAACATTTTAATCTGATTTAATTTAGATTGAATTAAATCAATCTAATAAATTTAATTGAATTTGATTTTATTATGAATTTTTCAATTCAAATTATATCTTATGATTATAAGTATATAATTCAAAATTTTTCTTTTTTTTTATCTTAGTTTTAATAATAATAGAAATAATATTTGAATCTTCAAGTAAAAAAGAAACTTTAAAATAGAGGTAAAAAAAATAACAAATTTAACTAAATATAAATGCTATATCAAAAAATTAATATTAAATAAATTTTATAATACATATTTTATAATTTTAACTTAATATAATGTCAGTATCTTAAATAATATAAAATTTTAAATAAATGAATTTTATTATCATATTTTTGTTTAGTTTAAAAATAATAGTTATAATTAGAATTGTGAACTGGATTTATTTTTTAAATCTGAATTGGATAAAATAAATTCAGATTTCTTCATTTTATCTAAATATAATAAATCTGATTCCTCATTTTATTCAGATATAATAAATCTGATTCCTTCATTTAATTTGAATAAAATAATTCTGGTTCTTTTGACAAATTTAGTAATTTAATAAATAAATTTATTTTTAATGTTAAATAATATTCCAGTTATAAAATATCATAATACTTGCATTATTGATCAGTAACAATTTAATTTTTTAAAAAAAAACTGTTGACTTTTTTAATAATATTTTAAATTAAATAAAATAAAATATGAAAATATTTCAGAAATTTTTATTCTTTAATAAACTTTAATTTAAAAATAAACTGACTTTGAAAATGTTGAAAATGGTAGTTTATATGGAAACATTTCTAGTAAAATCAAGTCATGAGGCATAGTAAATCATATGATCTATTATGATTTTACTGAAAATATTTTAATATAACACTTTTTTTTGAATTATTATGTCAGACTCTGAATTAACAATTATCTGTTCATCTATAAGCATTTCCAATGAATGAAAAAATGTAAAAATAAAATGAATGCAATATCTTCAAATAATAATATATTAGCAAAAAGAAGCAATAAAAGTTATATTTCTTATTTTTTTGCAAAGACCCAAATAATAATAATATAGCATATTGTACAATTTATAAACAAATCAAAAATCCTATCCTTATAGTTGTAAAAACAGTTTAACTTCAAACTTATCCTATCATTTACAAGATAAGTATAAAATAATAAAATTTAATTTTTTAAATTATTTAGATGCAAATGATAAGGTAATTTTATTAAAAAAAATTACAAATATATTAATTAATTATATTTAAAATTTTTTATTAATATTAATATATATATTCTATTAGATCAAAAACAAATGGAAGCTTTGCAATAAAAAGTAAAGAAACTCTAAAACAATAAAAATTTTACTTTTTAAGCTAATGATTTTTTTTAGTAAAATAAGTTCAGATTTAACATTAACTCAAAAAAAAATTTTTTAGAGTTTTCTTCCTTTTTAACAAAAAACTCCTAAATATCAAATATTTGTTGTAATGAAACTCAACAATAAGAGCTTGCACATCATTTGATAATTTTTATTATTCAATTTATTCAATCTTTATATATTCTTAAAAATAATGCTTTTTGTGAATTTGTTCATGGTTGTGAACTTGAATGAATCTGGATTTGCAATCCATGTAAAAAAACAGTCAAAAATTTAATTTATGAAATATATATCTAAAGCAAAGATCAACTTGTTAATTTATTTAGAAATAAAACTACATCAGTTTATTTAACTACAGATCTTTGGACTGTAAGAAGCAATCATAGATATATTAGAGTAATAGCAATTTAGCTTACTTCTAATTTTACTTTTTGTAAAATTTTACTTACTTATAATCATTTGAAATATCCACATAT
The DNA here is from genome assembly GCA_946474995.1 of Funneliformis geosporum. Taxonomy (NCBI): domain Eukaryota; kingdom Fungi; phylum Glomeromycota; class Glomeromycetes; order Glomerales; family Glomeraceae; genus Funneliformis; species Funneliformis geosporum. The sequence continues at coordinate 3,863 of CAMKVN010003131.1, forward strand.
AGTAGAGGTCATTCATGATGAATTATACCAAATTATTGAATAATAGCATTTAATAAATACTATTTTTACTATTACAACTGATAATGAACTAAATATAGTTAAAAGTATATGTCTTCTCAACCAATCTTTTTTTTATTAAAAGACAACTATATATAGCTCATACATTACAGTTATCTGTAAAAGAAGAATTAAAGTATTGCAAAAATATTCATTAGCAAATTAAAAATTTGCAAAGTTTTTTTAATTATCAAAATAAGTATAATAACTATAACTAGTACAGTTTGAAATTAATAGACTTAAAGGACCTACAATCTGTATTGTATACAAATATTATTCTAGTAATTTTTAGTAAATACGGGATGTCTGAAAGTCTATATCTAGGACTGTATCTATAGAACAGTTAGGATATGAACTGATATTAGATATCTTTTGGTCAGAATTAACAATAGATATAGCCAGCGTTAATGTAAACAAAAAATCCTGAACATAAAAAAATCTTAAACATAAACACAAATAGTCCAGTCTGATCTGGTTTATGTCTATATCCACATCTTATGACAACATTACCTATAATTGAAGATTCTGAAATACCAACAAGTTTTTTAGATATTTTAACTGATACTATAACTTGATGGAATTTTATATTTATTGCTTGAAAATGAATTTTTAAATTACATAATGCTATATATTATGTTTCAAATACATTATTATCAAAGAATGATTATATGTTAAATAAGAAAAAGAAAAATTAGAAAAATTATATTTAACATATGAAAAAAAAATGTAAATTTAAATAAATTTTAAAAAATATTTTTTTTTATTTTTTTATTTATTTTAAAAATATATAAAATTTTTTTATTAAAATAGTTTTTAAGAAATGGTTAAACTATTAGAACTATTTAAAACTATAACATAATGATTATTTGATACTTTATATTCAATACTTAATATGGTATATCTATATATATTGATATATATATATGCTTAAATAAATAATTACATCAAGAATTCAAGAAAATGAGACTATAAATAATTATTTATATGTTATATATAAACCTTTAATATAATGAAGAAATAGAAATTGATGATAATTTAAGTTCTATTAACAATGATGATGGCTTATCAACTGCTGGAATCAACAAAATTGATAATATTCTACTAATAATTTAGATAATAAATTAGAAGTTGAAGATATGGATAATAAAAATATAATCATAAAAATAATTATAGCTATTATCATATTCATAGTCATGTTTATGATCATGGTTGTATTTATATTTTACAAAATTTACATGTTTCAAATAATGAAATAGAAAATTTAAATCAAATCGAATATCTTTTATCAGTAAATACCAGTAATCTTCTTAAAAATTTAAACTGCTATTTATCTTTTTTTAGATGAATTATAAAATATACCAAATAAATTATCTTTAGTTACAATAATATTAGATTCTAGAATAAAAAGTTTTCTATTGCTGAAAAACCTAATTGTAGTGAACAAAAAATATAAGCTGAAGCTTTTTTGAAAGAATTATATATTTAAATTAAATAAGATTTAGAATTTTCAGTAGAGACAAGAAATATTACTAATTATAATTGAGAAAGATAATGATATATTTACAATGATGTAGAGTAATGATCAAATATTAACATCAATAGGAAATGATAAAATTTTACGCTATTTAAAGTATCCTAATAAACCAAAAATTACAGACCTTTTGATATAGTAGTGAAATCATATAATAATTTACCCTATTTTATCATAATTAATGTATAAATATGTTTTAATTTCTGTCACATCTGTATCTTGTAAACACTTTTTTTAATATAAGTAATAATATTTCTTCAAAAAGGATACAATTGTATTCAAATTTAGTAAATTGAATGTTATTTTTAAAATGCAATAGTGCTTATTTTGATTTTGATATTTTTTCTTCTTTAAAAACTAATAATTAGTTTAAAATTTCTTAGCAATTATATATATAAACAATATATATAGTATAATAAAATAAAAGTGTTATTAAAATAATAATTTTTATTTTGCTAATTCTGTAAAAAACTTTTATAATATAACATGACTTTATTTATTCTTTTATTATTATAATCAGATATCTTATTTAAAAATAAATATTATATATCAAAAAAAATTTATATTTGCTAATTTTTTTTAAAACATAAAAAATACAGTTAATAATAATAATGAAAACTAAAATAAAATAAATTTGATAAATAAAAGAATCAGATGTATTATATGAAGAAATTAAATTTATTATATCTGAATGAAATGAAAGAATCTGAATTTATTATATCTGAATAAAATGAAGGAATCAGATTTATTATATCCAGATAAAATAAAAGAACTGGATTTATTATATTTAAATAAAACAAAGAAATCCAGATATATTTATTCAAATAAAATCTAAATTCAAACTGAAAAAAATCAGCTTTAAATCTGAATATCAAATATCAGTTCTAATCTCTAGTTGTAATAAATAAGAAAAGTTAGTCACCTATAAAAAAAACTGAATTTCATTAAATTTTAACACATGATTTTTTTTTTAATCATATAAATTCTGATTATCCTTAGATACTGATAAATTTAGTATTTAGAAACATTTTGCTAATAAATTTTAATAACACTTTCCTTTTTAAAATTAATATTACAAGTCAGCAAAAGGTTCTTTGTATAATATACAATAAGTATTAAGTGTAGAATTAAACCAGTTTAACTAAGATACAACAGAATAGTCTTATGTAGAAAATTATTTAAAAGAAATTATTTTATTATCATTTCAAAAAGAATAATTTTTGTTATCATTCTTAAGAAATGATTTTATTATTATTTCAAAAAAAAATTATTCTTTTATCATTCTTTTAGAATGATTAAATCATTATTTTTTTAGAATAATAATAAAATATACCTGAAATTTTACTTGAAAAATTATACCTAAATTTTATTTGTTAATTATGATATAAGTATTAAATGTTAAATATTACTATAAATTTTTTGCTATTTTATTAATTAGATTAATTTGATAATTAGAATAATAAAAAATATTATTAAATAATCAAAACAAATTTAAACATTATAATTTTAAATGAAAATAAAAATAGCTAATTATTTATGTTATTAAACAAGAAATTATAAGAAATGTTATTAAATATTTTATGAAAAGAACTGTTTTTAATAAAACTAAAACAAATTATAATTCATCAAAATATAAAAAATAGAGAAATAATTTATTTATTTATTTTTCTAAAAAATCTTAATATTTTATACAAATAAGTTTATTATTATTATTAGATGAGTATAATTAAAATTGGCTGAAAATGATTTTGAGGATTATGAAACTCAGTAAGAATTAATAACTATAGAAGATAGACAAAAATTTACATATATTTTTTTTAATATTTAGTAATTTAAACTAAACAAATCTTTATACATCATAAATAAATAATATATTTATAATATATAAAAATTTGAGCTAATTTTAATCATTAGTTAATAAGAAATTTAAAATAATAATAATATAAAATTTATAAAAGTTTGTAAAAAATATATTAAAATTTTTACACACAATTGTTATTATTGAATATCTCAAAATCCAGTGAAAAATATGAGCTAATTGAATTACAGGTTATTGAAAAATCGAATATATTATTTAATTTATAAAAAATTATTAACAAGAATTTATATATTATCATTTATATTGATATTCTCAAAATCTAGTGATTTGAATTATCTCAAATTTTTATATGTTATAGAATTAGATTATGTTTAAAATATATTAAATATTTAATGGTTACAATCATGTACATAAATTTTTGTTACCCTCTAATCATACAAAAATTACCTTCTTAACTCTCCTGATACTACTTTTTTGATCTAACATGATGATCATATATTTTTTGTAGTTATTTTATAATAGGATCAATATTGTGAGTCAAAAAAGTATATCATACAGAATCAAAAAGATAATATTTGTATCACTGTAAAATAAAAAGATATCTTATGTAATTTTAACCAATATATAGTAACTTATAAAGAAGAAATTAAAGTATTAAACTTTCAAAGAAGTATATATAGTCAGATAGAATTTATTTGAGAAAGCTATAGTTCAATATAATAAATTAAAAGTATTATTTTTCTAAATTTTAAAAGGTTAATATGGTTTTATCAATAAATAAAATTTTTTGATATTATAAATCTGCTTTTTTTTAATAAAAATAAAATACTAATATTTTTTATTTTTTTTTTAAAAATTTTTTTTTCTTTTATGAATTCAGATCTAACATTTTAATTTAATTTAATATTATAAATAAAAATTAAAGTTAAATAAAGTTAAATTATAATATATAAAATCTTTATAAGAAAATTTGTAAAAAAAAAAAATTATAAAAATTAAATAAAAAAACCTTTATTTAGTTTTAAATCATACCTAAGGTTGTTTATTTAAACTCATTTTGGATTTGGCTAAACTTCTAAACCTTTAATTTTGCTAAATTTTTACTAAGTGTTTGATATAGTTTCGTTATTTTTATAAGCTTTGATATAGTTTACTCTTTTTTTGAATTTAGCAGATTTTTTAATAATATTTTAATATAATTAACTAAGTTTTACTTTTATCATTTAAATGTCTGTTTAAACTCTGGATTTTGTCTAGCAACCTTAGTCATACCCAAATTGTCAAAATGATTTTTATTAGAAAAAATGATAATAAAGTTACTTTTAACAGTTCAGCTGCAAATTTTATTATTATTCTTATAATATAATTAAAGTTGATTTTGATATTTCAGATGTGACTTTTTCTAATAAAGTCACACTTGAACTGTCAGATGTGGCTTTTAATATTGTATCTAACAGTTCATATGTAGCCTTTATTATTATTATTTATAATAAAAGTCATCTGCCAGTTCAGATCAACTTTATTATCATATTTTATAGTAAAAGTTATCTCTGACTGTTCGAATGCAACTTTTATTATTATTTTTATAATAAAGTCATCTGATAATTCAGATGTAACTTTATTATCTTAGTTAATAACAATTGCAACGCATTATAGATAAAAATTATTTTCATATTAAAATAAACTTTATTATACAACATTGATCTAAATTAAATAATTTAATAGAATATTAAATATATTATTAGGTTTAATCAATTTTTTAACTTTTTTTTCAACATATACACAAACTTTCATCTTAAAATTAAGGTATTTTTAAGATCCTTTTAAAAGTATGGATAAATACATAGTTATAATAATAAAAATATATATAAATTTACAAGAGAAAAAAGAATTTCTTAGGTTATAAAGATTGGTTTTTAGATAGTTTTTATGTAAAATTCAAAAAATCAATTTTATTAAAATAAAAATAAAATTTTTATTTTTATTTTAATAAAAGTTTTTAGTCTTTATTTTCTTTTTATTTTATACATTCTAATATTATTTTAAAAATACTAATATTTATTCAATTTTTTTATTAGTAAAAGAATTTGGTAGTAGTACCAGTTGTGATAAATTTTGGAGTCGACTCAGTCAGCTGTTAGAGACTTTTCAGTCGACTCAGCCATCGATTAAGTCGAGACTCTCATTTGAAATTAGCGATCATAATTGTATTATTAATATCTTAATATTTATCAAAAATTTTCAAAATTTAATTGATGTTGTAAAACAATAAATAATTATAAGTTTCATCATAAATAATGTTGACAAGAATCTCATTTGACTAAAAATTCAAGTTTATTTAATTAAAAATTTCACAATATTCTGACCTTATATCAAATTTTCAGTTATTGAAAATTTCGAAGTTGACTTGATTTGATTTTTCTAGAGTCGACTCAGCTGTCTCTCTGACTCCAACAGCTGGTACTACTAATTTAGTATCTTCTAACTTTAAAGTAATTTTTTTTTATATTATAATGTTATGTCATGTGATTTTTACTTTTTTTTTGTTGATAATATACTTTATTATTAATGAAATACTTTCTAAAGTTAAGTAAAAAGTTTGTTTAATAATATTTGAGTTGATTATTTCTTACATTTAAAAAAAATGAAATTCTAATTAAAATATTTTTTACTATATCATTTAAGTAAAAAAAAAAATATTGGAATTTCAAAAATCCAAGTAAAAAAAAGTAACATTTAATATCAATTCAATGTATTATAATATATTTAGAATAAAATATAAAAAAAATATAAAAGCAAATAAAAAATATATATTAAGCAAAAATTAATTAGATATACATTTCAAGAGTTTTATTAAACCTTTTAAACTTTTAATTTAAATGATAAGCTTTATCATATTTTTTCTTTTATAAGTGGCAAACTTTTAATTTGTTAATATAAAGCTAAAATTTATTTAAGAACATTATTTGTTCAATAATACTTTATTTTTTTTAAAAAAATACAGTTTATATTTATTTTTAATACAAAAAAAAAATATATTTTGAAAGAATTATAAGTTTAAAAGTAAAATTATCTGTTTCAAGTAAGATTCACTAAAAGTTAATAAGAGTATTTGAGTTTTTAAGTTAATAAATTAATAGTCACAATCTCAACAAACAATTGTATAAAAAAAATTTAAAAAAGTATAATAAAGTTACATAGCTTACTTATCAATAAAGTAAAAAAAAGCATGAAATTTCATATAAAAATTACTTAACAAAATGATCAATGCTATATGTAATACCATTTGCTACTTAAAATTGAAGAAATGCATTGTAATTAATAATAAAAGTTACCACTGATAGTTCAGATACAGCTTTTATTATTATTTTTATAATAAAAGTTGTCCAATAATTCAAATGCATCTTTATTATCATATTTATAATAAAGTCATCTCTAACAGTTCAGATGTAGCTTTTATTATTATTTTTATAATAAAAATCGCCTGATAGTTCAGATGAGACTTTTATTATTATTTTTTATAATAAAAGTAGCCTGATTGTTTAGATATGAATTTATAATTATTTTTTTATAAATTTCACTTTCAACAGTTTAGATACAACTTTTTCTAATAAAATTGCATCTGAACTGTCAGAAGTGGTTTTTATTATCACATTAAAACTTTTAGAAATAACTTTTATTAGTATTTCTAAATAAAGTTGCTTTTGATAGTTCAGATGTGACTTTTATTATTATTTTTTATAATAAAGGTCACACAACTATTTGGATGTTACTTTATTATTATATTTTTAATAAAAGTCACTTTTAAATATTCAGATGTGACTTTTATTATTATATTTTTAATAAAAATCACTCCTGATAGTTCAGATGCAACTTTTATTATTATCATTTATAATAAAAGTCATTTCTGACAGTTAGGATTAGTAAAAACCCTAATTGATCCTAATTGGTCCTGATTAATTTTAAAAAAATTAGTTTTAAAGATTAAATTTTTTTAAATATTATCATTATATTCAATTTTTTAATTAAAGTTACTTATTAAAATAA
>CAMKVN010003132.1:0-11313 GCA_946474995.1 Funneliformis geosporum
TCAATATGAAAAATCATGTGATATGACGTCATTTCGACTATTTCGCGACTTTAGCCTTCAATGGTCAAAATGATTTCGACCATTTCGACCATTTCGGATATCCGAAATGATCCATTTCGACTTCATGTATAACTAGGTACATGATCATCGGTTGAGTGAGCAAGTGTTAAAACTGCGTCTTTCTTGAATTTATCAATTTTTGTGATTCCTAGAAATCATTTTTTGTCGATTATAAGTTGACAGCGAGGTTTCCAAATTTTCTCAGGGAGTTCTTTGAGAAAGAAAGTAGTAAGTTGAGAAGCACTTTGATTTGTTACAAGTGATTGAGTGAATCAAGTTGACTAATGATGATGGTATTCAGAGTCGAATAATATTAATGTAACCATCATTGCTAGAAGAAGGTAAAGCAAAGATGCGGTCAAAGAGATCCAAAAGTTCAGAAAGAGAAGAGGACTCAACAAAATTAGGATAATTTTTGAGCAGAGTAACAATGTAAGATTTGGTGAGTGAAATGATATTGGTCATTGTATTAGAGCAAATAAAACAAGTCCTGAGATGTGTAGGTGTTTCTGTCATATCATTGCATCTAAGGCAATTCCGATTTTTATAAAGATTAGTACGTAGCTGCTCCATTCTACTAAGGACAGGCAGTTCATCCATAAAGTTCTTGATCATAAAGATCTTAATACGAGTGTTAGCAAAAGACGTAATTAGGGATGAGGAGTATGTCACAGAGAATTAGGACTGTGATTGAAGCAAATAGAGGTCTAACCAAGTACTAATTATTTAGTATCAAATGTGTAGCATATCATATTTTAGTAAATATATTAATAAATGTTTTTTAATAAAATTTAAAAATTTTAAGTTTTATATTGAGCCAAAAAGTGTCCAGAGACTTTGGCGGGAGTCTGTATTACGATCATTTAGAGGTCGATCATTTCTATTATTATTGTTCTTAATGATTAAGTTACGAGAACCCGCAGGTTTATAATAATTATATAGTTTTTAGACAGAAGGGAGATGGGAACGAGAACGCTTATTATCATCAGAATCATTCTTTGCTTGAGATGTGATCTGGGGACATTTCATAACAATATGCTCCGTAGAGCCACACTTGTGACAGCAGTTAAGATCTGCTGCATACTATTGTAACTCTTGGTCACTGAAGGCATAGTTGATTTTAATAGCGTCATTAAGTGCTTCTTTTGAATTAAAATAAAGGATGGCAAAGGTTTTGGTTTATAATTATTAGATCTCGGAATATAGCAACTTTTTGCATTAGTGGCGATGATAATATCTTGTAGATCACATGCTGTTATTCTAAAGGGAAGGTTGGTCAGTTTGAATTGAATATCATTTCTATATTTCACATGTTTAGGGGTGAGATCAGCTGGGTAAACTTATACACAATAATTGTACAAGTATCATGACCATTGAGTATAAAATAATTGGATGGTGTTGGGATCTTCATAAGTAACATAAGCATGTTGTCACATACCTTGTGTTTGCATTTTGACATTTGTGATTTTTCCATATTTGGTAAAAACAGAGGTGAGGGAGTCTTGTTTAACGTTGAGATGAATATCCGTAATATGCAAGGTACGTTGTTGAAATTGCATGTTGTTCTTATAATCTTTGTAATCAATAAGCTAGTCAATTCCTAAATTGGAAAATTTCATTGAGGAGGCAGAGATCATCAACTCCTGATCTGCAATATATATCACTGTGGAATGAACAAAATTAACGCGATGAACGTTAACGCTTTTGAACACGTCATTGTGGGCGAAATGATTGTTGATGGTCTTAATAATGAGCTAAGTAGTGAGTTCTCTCACCATTTTGTTGATAGTGGAAGTATAGGCGAAGGCAGTTGGTTTTGAAATAGTAATAAAATTGTGACTGTCTGTTTCCATATTTTCGTTGTCTTTGATGGGAACATATTCATCTTTGTCCAAAATGTTGGGAGGCGGAGTGGGTTTTGGTCTAAAGGTATCAGTAACAATTTCTTCATCAGAGAGAGAATTGGGTTAAGAGCAGTTTTAGACGAAAAGGCGATGGTTTCTGGTTGCTTATTTTTTGGGTCAAAACGAAAAGTATTTTTTAGACTGGTAGTGTGTCTGCTGTTTTTTCACATTTTTTGTTTGTAAATTTTTGTAAAAACTCTTTTAAAAAAATTTGTTTGTAAAGTAGGAACAATAAACTAACTGAACGGAGTTGAAAAATATTAAAAGTGTTTAAAGTAAAACGTTTTTATTTTCTAAAAAATTTTTGTTTTCAAAAATTTTGGGAGAAGAGAGAAAGAGTTTCAATAAAAAAATCTTACTATACTGAATTTATTAAAATAAAATTTGTATTATGTTTAACAAATTTAAGTGTGTAAACATGCATTATATAAATATCTTTTTGTATAATGTATTTATTTATAATGAAGATTTTTTTTAATACAATGAAGATTTACAAAAATTAATTTTAATAGAAAAGATCATGAAATTTTGTAATTTTTTGTATCTTAATAAAGTTAACAAAAGTGCTTCGTGTAATGTTTCGCAATTTTTTTTATAAATGTTTCTTTGTTTTGTATGTTTTGCAATTTTTTTCATATTTCTTTAACATAAGAATGCCGAAAGTAAGTTCTAGTAATGAACCTTTAAAAAAAATGAAAGTCTCTTACTATTGCATAAAAAAAGAGATTTGTTTAAAAAAACTTTATTCCCATTACTAAAACAAAAGACTTAGCAAATAAATATGAAGTTAATAAAGGTATAGTTAGTGACATTTTAAAAGAAAAGGACTGTTGGCTTGCTGTAGACTCCAAATCATATAAAGCTAGGTTGAAATGTGAAAAAAAGACAATCTTTTCTTTTATTGAGGAAGCTTTAACTCTTTGGGTAGAAAATGCGTTTCAAGCTGGCCTCATTATAACTGATAGTATTCTTTTGACAAAGGCTTTAGGGTTTGCTTTTTTGTGTGGTAAGGATAAATTTAAAGGTTCCAGTAGATGGGTAGATAATTTCAAGAAACAGCATAACTTACAGTAATATAATATACATAGTGAAGCTGCAAATGCATCACTTGATAATCTCGATGCAATGCATAATAAAATTCATAACATCCTTAAGAATTATGACTCAACGACGTCTTTAATTATGATAAAACGGGTTTATTTTGGAAGGTGAAACCCAGTCGCATAATATCAAATGGCTAAATATCTAAAACTAAACAATCAAAAGATCGTATAACTGTCCTACTTATATATAATACAACTGGGAATGAAAAATTGGCTTCTCTTTTCATATACAAGTATGAAAATCCTCGGGTCCTGAAAAATATTGATAAGAAGACCCTTTCAGTTGAATATTACTGGAATAAAAAAGTTGGATGCAAGTATCAATTTGAAACGAATATATTAAGAAACTTAATAACTGAATAATAAGGTAAAATCGAAATATTCTTCTCCTCATTGATAATGCCCCAATACATGCTCTATAAGAAACCACCCAATTAAAAAATATTACCATCAAACACCTTTCCCCAAACACTACAGTGCATCTTCAACCTTGTGATCAAGGTATCATTAATAGTTTTAAGGTGAGAAACATATTCGATTTAACATTCCTATATTTTATATTTTATTTATACTTTAATTCAAATTTAACTTGTTTTAGACATAATATCAAAAGCTCTATCTACAAAATTAGGTCAAATCTTTTGACCATTTTGTTTTTCACCTATACTATTAATAGTTAAATTTTCTACTATATCCAGACAGAAGTTTCGTTCATATTGAGAATATTAGATAACACAAATGATTTTTCAATTCTAAAACAGTTAACAAACTGATAGAAGTTTTTAATAACTTCTTAGTTTGTGATAGAAGTTTTTGTAAAATTCTAGTGCATCATCATCGAGATAGATTATATCTCCTTATGAATGTAAACATTCAATAGCTTGATGTTTTAAATATACTTGTTGAATGCTTATACAAACTTACCATAGCAGGTTCATTTAAAATATCTAACATTTTAACTTGTGCTATTCTATATATAACACCTAATCCCTGCTTTCTCTACTCAATAATCCAATTATATAGTTTTTTTTCAGCTTCTGGATAAAAGCTTTTTCAGACAAAACTAACTCATTTGCTTCTTTGATTTGATTCATTTACCTATTTTACATTTGACTTAACCTAGTGGCTAATCATAGCTTTATTAATTTCAAAAAACCTTGTTGCTATAATTATTCTGTTTTTCTCAGCATAAGTGATAACTTGTCTCTTTTACTTAACAGAATATAAGTTGCAGTTTTGTTTAACAGCATTTTTACTAATAGCATTTTTAATAGCAGCTCTTTTTTGCTTGTTTTTTTTTGTGATACCATCTCATAAAATAAGTTTAAACAGGTTTAAAAACAGCAACATAATATTTATTTCACACGTGAATAATTAAATGCGTGACAATATAGCATGTGACGTTTATTATGTATAATAATCATTTAAATGCATAGTTTTTTCATTTTTTTTTTTACTTCAAAATAAAAGAACCTAAAATTAAGCAATCCTATAATAAAAAAGGGTTGCTTGATTTCAGAATAGTACAGTATTTATTGAAAATTTCAGAAACTGATAATGAAATATTTTTGGTAAAAGGAAAATTGTTATGAAAGATTTAAAATAATATTTGATAATAATAAAATTAATGATTAATGTTAATTGGTTAAGATTTCAATATAAAAATCATTTTTAATCTTTATTTTGTAGTTATAATTATTTTTTATGTGATAATATCAATAGTATATTTGCCAAATCATCTAAAATTCCAAAAAAGTAAACACAAATTTATAATAATATTAATTTTTATGATAAAAAGCTGTTAGAATTATTTCAATCTTTAAAGTAGACTATTAGTGATTATAAAAGTTTCTTAAAAAGAACTATTTAAATAACTTGCATGAAATATTTGTCAAATACTCTTTTCAGAAGATTAGATAAATATATGACTGATGATATTATTGTATCTTATTAGAAGAATAATTAGAAATTTAATTGTATATATGCTAAAAACTTTAAATCAGAAGTATTTTTTCTTTATAAATATTTTTAGCAATATTTTATTATATGCTTTTAGCTAATTTGTAAATTTAAATAAACTAGTATTTTATTTTACAATAAATCGAGAAATCTGTTAATATTTCTTATAAATAAACTATTTAATAGTTACTTCAATTGGCTATTCTGACTTGTATAAGATTTATTTAAAGACTTAAATAAATATATATTTCAATTGTAATTTATTTTTAAAAATATTATTATCAATACTAATTATAATTATTTAATCTTTAGTAATCAGCATATTTAATAGTTTTATTTAATTGATAACAGTTGTATTTTAATGATAATAATATCTATCTGCAATATAAAATTGGTTATTTAATCTAATATTCTCTGACTGGCATCCTATTATTGCATAATAGTGATGACTATTGACATTTGACTAGATACTGATTTGTTATCAATAGATTAATATAAATATGTATAATATTAGGATACTTTTGTTTAAAAATAGAGGATTGTTTTTTTACAATCTATTGCATAATATAAAATTTTAGAATAATATACAATGATTTTACAAAAAAAAAATTTAATATTGTACTTGTTTAGCTAAATTTTCACTTGTTTACATCTATCAGAATTATTATTAGATTTTATTATAATACATGCTTTATTATTTTAAAATTCAAATGACCATCAATTTTATTTAAAATATCACTAATATAAAGACTTAATCCATTTTCTTTTTTTTAAAAAACATGATCTTTAGGATTCTAATATATTTTTTCTATCATTTGCATATAATACAGACTCATTATAAATTACAAAGATATATCTTTTTTATTAACATTTAATTGTGATTTGATTATTACTATAATATTGTTTTGATATTAATTTTTTATGTGTTTCTATCTTTAATTCAGTAGTCAATAAATATAGGTTAAAAAGGTGGTTCTGGAACAAAAATTCAAATAATACTCAAAAAGATTTCTGTTTGCCTCTGAATCAATTTTAGCTATATGAATCAAAATATCAAATTCAATCATTTAGCACATTTTGACTCAATTCTAGATGATGATATCGAACTTGGCTTGGAATTAACCTTCAGATATCAAGAATTATACTGTTTGATATAGCCATTCTAGCCTGATTTTAATCCCAAATAATATATCAAAAAATTTTTACTATTCTGAGAGGCCATCAAAAATCAAGGAATAAAGTGATGTAATTTGAGCTGGACCTGACATTTCAAACCCAATATGAATAATAATTTTTATGCTATTCTGCTTGCCTCTAGAGGGGCCATTGAAAATTAAGGAACAAAGTGATATGATTTGAGTTAGGCCTGATCATGCAAGTCTAAAATGCATACTAAAGTCAAAAAGTCTAACCAAAAAAAATTCGCATAACCAAGTCTATCAAAAAAAATCTATCCAAAAATCACATAGCAAAGTCTATCCAAAAAAATTAACCAAAAGTTACTATCTATTCTGAGTTTTTTAAGGCTTTATCACGTCATCTGTTATAGTATTGAATCACATAATAACCTTTAACATGTGATGGATACCGCCTATAAGATGAGCCAGTAGGCTTACTACATATACACACGTACCTTAGTTTTCCAATACTCATGACATCCTTCTTCATACATGCAGGGCCTATCACAAGTCTTGTCAATATTGTGCAAATATGGACAGGAATATTTTCTGATCATTTTGATATATAGGAAAATAATTAATTAAAGAGAAAACTTTGTAAAGGTATTATATAAAAGTTTCTTTTACAATGAGTACACAAATTCAATTAACTAATACTAAGCCAACCTTCCAGAAAGTCAAACAGGTATTAATAAACGTAATCAAGGCAGGACTCTATTATAGAAGGCCAAAGGATGGCAAATTCATGCAAAATTATAAAGAGAGAGTTAAGAAATTATGTCAAGCAAAAAACCCCGAAGAATATTTATTAAAGTTAGCCCAAACCATATTCCCTAATAAAGATAAATATCATCAAATTATGGATGATTACAAATCATATTACGGAAAAGATCCAAAAATTCTTAATTCTATTATGGAACTATACAAGCTATACTATAGATTAGCTAAGGATTATTTTGTTACAAAAGCCAAAATTGATGAAGAAGCAGAAGACTTTCTTAATTTGTGAGCACCCATTGGGGAGGCAATTCTGTATCATAAGGAATAATCATCAATTCTTCTTGAACAAAAGATCAGAACCTGCTAAATTCAGACGTTCAATTCTTATCAAAATTATGCTGGTAGATGTCGAGATATTTGCATTCCAAGATCATTATGGCAAATCAGACTTTTATGGCTGATTATTATTATAATATACTGCATTACTGTGACCATGGTGGTTACACCTCTTCTAATTAAAATAAAATTTTTATTATACCTAGTTTTCATACAAATTAAAATAATCCTATCATCTAAAAAAAATATATGTTCCAGTCATGTGTTCATAGTTCCATTCTAAATCACTTATAAATCTATGCCAATAATAATCGAATAGGCATAGTCACTTTTTATAGGCAATCAATCACTTCTCATAAGTGGTTAGTTACTTCTTGTGAGCAGTTAGTCATTTCTCGTGAGCAGTCAGTCACTTTTTGTGAACACTAATTATTTCTTTTCATATGCTCTCTTAATTTACAAAAATAATGAAATACCTTAAAACAATATATACATGTCTGATTATCTAACTTTTTTTTAAGTCCTTCTTTTCTACAGTAAAGATATTACGCTGGGATTTGTGAACTGATAAGAGAATGATAGTTGTCTTTCCATTACATATGGCTTTATATTCCCCTTTCACTAAAGGTTCCCATCCAGCTCGATATTGCCATTGAGTACCAAGAATTACTAAAGATTTAGCATTTCCATTCTGATCCTTTTCTGCAAGTATAACAGAAAATTCATCTATGATAGAGGATGTATTTTCTCTAAAACCAATTGTTATCAGAACATTATCTATAGTGCCGATAGATATGGATTGACTTGCAACCCTATTAAGCTTATGAATTTTTTTCCTATTAATTTTAATACCTAAAAGCTCTTCGACAAGTTCAGCAATATTATCCGAAAATATAGAAGAACCAGAGCCAGTATCAATCATTGCATATGATATTACCAAACCTTCTATTTTGCAATAAATAGTCACAATATCGTCAGCATTCTTTATTGTAAAAATTTATCTCTAAGGGTTTGTGCCAATATATTTAACTATTTTTTTTTCAGCTGAATGACATCGTGCATATGCTTTAATAAAATGGTTTAGAGTATTAGAACCTACTGGTATTATATCATTCATAGGGTCATCTTACTCGCTCACTCTGAGACCTTCTAGCTTTTCTTTTATCAGGACTTAAATAAGAGGTTTTTGCTCTATATTGTAGCTTGAATTAGTGGATGTAAAACATTTATAATTTTATTTGTAATATGCATCCATACATTTTCCCTTTTCATGACAGTATTATCTTTCATAGTCATATTCAGAATCTGATCTTTCAATTTAGGGTATATTGTATTAATATATTGAGAGCCTTCCTTAAGAATTTCTTTAGGAATATATTGTACAATTGATGATTATATAGATTTTAAGACTATTAGAAAAACATAATTTATAATTATCGTTATAGGTGCTGAAAGTTCTGCTTTTTTATGAGACTTGGAAGTAGAGGACTTCTTGGTTGCTCCTTCTTTCAGCTTGACACTCTTTTTCATATGTACTTCAATTTGCTCCACTTTTTTTTATAGCATAACAATTTCGGTCGGAGGTATTTAGGGTAGAATTATCATCATCAACATATTTATCATCTTCTTTTACTTCCTCTTCTTCAGGATCCTCTTTCTCTTCCATTATGTATTCTTCTATGCATTCTTCTTCAGGATTTTCAGGCTCTTTTACCTTATCATAGTATACATAATTAACCTTTTTAGTTCTCTTAACTTCAGGGCAATTAATCTTTATATGGCCAGCCTTTCTACAGATTGAGCAAAAATGAATAATTCGTTCAACTGATGTTTTTGTACCACCTTTCCAACCACTTTTTTTTTGTAGCATTAACACTTCTAGGCTCGAAAAGACTCTTTCTTACATAAGCTGTTCTACTTCCCAATTTTTTTGAAGATCATCATAGATAAATTTTTCTAAAGTTGCGTCATCTATTACTATTCCTGCATATTGCAAATCCTTTGCAAATCGAATTTTTAAAATCTTCTTCTTGTGAAATAAGAGTAGGTATTACTGGTTGAAATTATAGTTGTGATAATATAGGTATTTGATCTGTATTTACACTTGGATTACATTCTAACCTAAATCTTTTAATTATATAAAGAATGCATTTATACTACCAGGATTAGCTATTCTCATTCATGTAAAATGATCACTAGATAATTGACTTTTAAGAAATCCTAAAATTTGTGCATCATTATCTGGAATACCCAATAATAAAGGTCGAATTCTTTTTTCATATGTATCAGGTGAATCGCTAGGTAAAAATCTTTCTTGAGTTAATCTTTAAGAGGCCACTTGCTGACTACCTATTATTTTATGCTGATATTTTGCTCTTTCCATGTTCGTAAAGTAGTTGGAGAATTAATAACAGGATTACCACCAATGTATGGATCATTTGCTAGAACTGGTATATACTTTTCTCCTTGGATTTTAAAAGACCAAATTTAATTGTATCATCAAAGTCCATTGCATTAGCATTTTCAAGTGCTGTCATATTTAGCTCTAAATGCGATATAGAATTCCAAATTTTATCTAAGTAATCATCAGAAGATTCCTGCCCAGTATATTGTTCATGTTTAGCAAAAATAGTTGCTATTGTATTATATAGATTAATAAGCGGATTATTTTGTAGATTTAAAATAATTTGCTGGAAATTTATTTCTCGAGCTTTCAATTTTTGATATTGAATTCTGCTAAGTTAGCCCCAGCTTTATGTCTTTGATTTATTAGTCGAAGGCCTACCTTTTCTTGCAATAATATATGGTTATTCCTTTCTACTCGCTGAGTTCTAAGCCATCATACACAACGCTCATTTGCTTCATTATTTAGAGCTTGTGTTAGCATTTGATTATCATTCTGTTAACTAGCTCGGGTTTTTTGCAATTGTTGCCCTAAAGTTCTAGCTCGTCTAACACTTTGTTCTACTACTATATTCTGATCTTGTCAATATCTTTTAACTAAATGGATATAGGTAACAATATTAGACAAACATGTGCCAACTCTATCAAATTGCCCTCTTATATCATTTGGAATAAAGATGGTACAGCAATTGATTTCAAATTTACAAAATGTTGCAACATAAGCTAAAATTAGTTACAACATATATTGCAACATTATAAGTTGCAACATATATAGGTTAAAACTAATTGTAATGTAAGTTGCAACATTAAAAGTTGCAACATATTAATTACAGTTCCCATCTTTATTCTGGTTGTATAGATGACACTATAGAACCAACTAGCTTTTATGAAAAAAATGCCAAAGTCTTATGAACTAGATGGTGTGATGATGCTTCAGATAATCCTACTATCCGAAAAATATACATTCCGCTCATGTGTTTATACGAGTCTTCCAAATACTTCATACCAAAGATAGATGAATAGGTACAGTATTTTTGTCTAAGTATTTCTGAGAAATTTCTGGAACTGCTAGGTACAGCTGGGAAATTTCTGGAACTACCAGGCATTGCTGGAAAATTTCTGGAACTACTGATTTCTGCTGGAAAAAAGTTTTATTACATGGAGTCTTTCTAGATAAATGCTATTTAAGTTTAGAGTGATATTGGAACTCCTTTCCACAATACTGACATGACTAATCATCTAGTTTTTTTTATAGATTCTGATTCCTTTTTCACAGTAAAGATATTACGCTAAGATTTATGAACTGATAGGGGGATGATAATAGTCTTTCCATTATATGTGGCTTTAAATTCTCCTTTCACTAAGGGCTCCTATCCAGCTCGATATTGCCATTGAGTACCTAGAATTACTAAAGATTTAGCATTTCCATTATGATCCTTTTCTGCAGATACAACAGAAATATCATCCATAATAGACGCTGTATTTTCTCCAGAACCAATTGTTACAGGAACATTATCCATAGTGCCGATAGATATAGATTGACTTGCAACTCCATTAAGCCTATGAATTTTTTCCTATTAATTTTAATACCTAAAAGCTCTTCGACAAGTTCAGCAATATTATCCGAAAATATGGAAGAATCAGAGCCTG
>CAMKVN010003133.1:0-11309 GCA_946474995.1 Funneliformis geosporum
TATGAATTTACGTTTACATATATATCTCAGCGTCTACCGATTCAAATTAAATGAAATTTTAATATATTATAGATTGAAATTATATCAAGATTATATGAAATTTTGAACTAATTCTGATCGGTGTATCTTGAGTTATACGATGTCAAACATGGTGTTCAGAGACTTTTAACGGCCCTCTGTAGTTAAATCTTCAATTTTATATGTAAATTTTTTTTATAATAATAAACAGAAAAAATGTATAAAAAATTTTTTTCAACATTTATAATTAAATTGTTTTCAAATTTTATTACTAATTAGTTATATTTTTAAAAAAAATGATTACTATCTTATAGAGACTTAAACCTTAAAACTTAAAAAATTGATAAATATTAATTTTTGTAATTATCAACATAAAACATAATTGAATTACTCACAAATTTATTTAAATATATATGTAAATAATGAACTTTTACTTTTTGAAAATTACAATTTTTTTAAAAAAAATGTGTTAACCAAATTTATTAATTTAGAAATGATAAATTTTTCTCAGAAATAAAAAATCAAAAATATTTATACTAAAATTAATATTCTCTATAATTTATGAAATTAAAATAAATTAAATAAACAAAATAAAACTGAGAATAGGAAAATCCTGATAATTTATTAATCAACAGTATTATAGGAATAGACAAAAATTTATTACCAATGATTCAGGTATATTTAAGGTTACTAGATGAAATTAAGCGTTTAGACAGACGTTTAAATGATAAAAGTAAAACTTGGTTAAATTATATTAAAACCTTATTAAAAATCTGCAAAATTTGAAAAAAAAGTAAAACTATATCAAAGCTTATAAAAATGGTGAAACTATATCAAACACTTAGTAAAAATTTAGCAAAACTAAAGGTTTAGGCATTTAGCCAAATCCAAAATAAGTTTAGACAAGCAATCTTACTTATATCTATATATTTATAAAGTATCTTAACATTTTTTTGATAATTATTATTTTGCATATAGGATTTGAAAATATGTATTCTAATCCTAAAATCATTTTTTGATTTATAAGATAATTAATATAATAATAAAAAATGTATAATATTTAGTGAGAATCTAAAATCACTTAATTTACTAATAATATAAAAAATATAAAAACTGATAAAAAATTCTAATTATTATTTTTACTTAACTTTTTGTAATATAGAAAATTAATTAATTAAAATAAAAGTATTATTTAATATGAAAAATCTGTGTAATTTAAAGGATATCAATATATAAGGTTTTTATAAAATATAGAGTTAGTATTTAGTTATATAGCCAATATTTAGCTATTTAGTTATAGTCAAATTTTTTTTTAAGTTTTAGCCAGTCAAATATATATTTATATTTTACTCATTTGACAATTCTAATTCAAATAAATTAAACAGCAATAACTTGATAATTAGTAATTATAAAAAGATGAAATATAGCTTATTAAAATTATTATAACAAGTTGCATCAATAGTAGTATAAAAAAGTTTTATAAGGTATAGATAAATAATTATTCTAAAATATATCAAATTATAATTTACTAATAACATATTATCCATATATAAGAAATAGTTAAAAGGTCAAAATAACATCATATTACATAATTTTTTATATAAAAATAAAAAATACATAATCTACATTATTTCTCATGAAACAACTTCTATTCAATTTCTTATGACTAAACAGATCCATTATGCTAAATAATATTAATTTTAAATCAGCTAATCTTGAGATAAATTATCAATTAAAATTATAATTTAATAAATTCTACTTAATCTGGATTTTAAAATTCTATTGTGATTATCTTAAGATTTGCTAATTCATTAATGAATATTAGCTCAATATATCTATCTAGCTATGAAGAATTAAATTAATATTATTTTATAAGAAATAGTATTATATTATTAAGATTATATATTTTATATTTTTTTAATTTTTATATATAAAAAATTATGTGACATTTGGTTATTTTGGCTGTTTGGTTAATTATTTTAGTTAATTAGCCAATTAGCCAAATCGGCTAATTGCTAAAAAAAATAACCTTGACTATAGCTAAATACCATTACTATATTAGATAAAACGCTATTTTTTATCTTACAACCCTTACAACCTTCCATTAAAAGTTACAATTAGGTATATTAAGATTGGCATGCCTCTTTGAATATTGACTTTTTTTTTTACTAAACTAGTTCTTCATTTAACACATTTGATTTTATGGATATTAACATGTATACAACAATTCGAACTAGATAAGAATGAGAATAAATACAACTTATGACATTTTAAATATACAACATAGTGATTAGTTGGTTTAAATTTGCCTATAACCTTTCTTGTTATACAGTATATAATGATGTAGGAAATTGTTATATCTATTTGAATCTTTATTACATAGAACTATCTCAATAAACTTACTCAGAGCATTGTAGCAACATCTGGTAACTGAAATAAAATTAAATTTAAAGATCCATATAAGTATACAAGAATACAATGAATTACAATCAGTTATATTATACAGTATATGGTTCTGAATCTCCTTCTACAATCCCGAGGTGTAAAGAAATTATAAGATTCGTCTATATTTTATTTTTTCATAATCATCATTATTACTTTCAGTATCAGTATCAAAAAGTTCTTTTAATTCATAAGTTTTTTAGAATCTTGATTCATTAATTCTATATCGCTTTGGACAAATACTTCTGGCTACATGAACTTATATCTATAAGGATTCTTTTTTTAGACCAACGAAATTCATTGCTATCGTTATGAAGAATTGGTTATCATAAATAAATTGGAGGGAGGTGTAAAACAGCCAGAATTGTAATGAAAATGGCACTCGGGGAATCTTTCGGTGCATTACTTGATAGAGATTGATTCTCTCGGGGATCATGCAGGAAATAGTAGTTTTACTTAGCAATGCTTTAGTATTACCTATTCTATTATTATTGATATATAAACAATCCATCCGAATATGATTTTCGATTTAGTACTAGATCGATATCGCGACACCATCATTTCCAACATTAGTAAAGATTGTGTTCGTGTCATGTATTAATATGTTATAGTGAATTTTCTTGATTTATGATATATATATATATATAACAAAATATTTCTCTTGATAAAATCGTACTTTTTCTTTTTTTTAAATTTTTTTTTGCAAGAATGAATGCGACAATAGAAATGACGTCATCGGCAGCGACACCTCTTCAGCATACGAGCGTTCTTCCCTTTATGTCGGACAAACAACTTGCATTGTTTGTTCCGGTCGTGATTTATTGGTTATATTCAGGGTTTTACCACCTCGTTTCAACTTATGAGATACCTCTTTTTGAAAAATATCGACTTCACAGTCTTATTGAAGTAGAAACAAGAAACAAAGTTTCACAGAGTGAAGTTATTCGAGCAGTTTTATTACAACAGTTTTTACAGACTATACTAGGGTTATTATTAGTAGTTGTTGAAGACGAGGATGCATTATTGGACGACGTGGTTGAAAAGATAGGCTACCAACAAATGTTAGCGTCTATATCAAAAACATTTGTTATATGGGATGTGCTTGAACCGTTCCATAATGCTATCGTAGAGACGTTATACTGGTTTTTAATTCCATTCTCACGGTTTCTTTTTGCCATGTAAGTTTCTGTCATCATTGCCATACCAAGTTAGTAGATTTACAAACGCATATGCTCTTTGATCTCCAATATTCATCATTCATAAATTAGGGTTTTTCTGGACACGTGGCAATACTTTATGCACAGGTTCTTTCATCAAAATAAATTTCTCTATAAACATATTCATTCATTACATCATAGATTACATGCTCCATATGCTTTTGGTGCACTTTATAACCATCCTGTAGAAGGGTTTGTGATGGATTCCGTAGGTGCTGGATTAGCGTTTAAATTATCAGGAATGACAACTCTTGGTGGAATGACTTTTTTTGGATTTGCAACATTTAAAACCGGCAAGTTTGGGTAATAAATTTTGATTTCCTTATCAAAATGTTGTGTGAACTTATTCTTTTCTGTTGTTACACAGTCGATGATCATTGCGGTTACAACTTGCCATTTAATCCGATCCAAAAAATCTTCGCAAATAATTCACTCTAGTAAGCTTTAATCTCTTTCCCTCATTATCATTGAAAATTTTTCGGTTTCTCTTACATTTCAATAATTTATTTGTAAGCCATGATATTCATCATCAAACGTACGGAACAAAAATGAATTATTCACAACCTTTCTTCACCATATGGGATCGAATTCTCGGAACTTATTTATCCGAATCTCCAAAAGTTTTATTATCAACGGGGGACAAATATCCTCCTCAGACGATCGCCATTCATAGCCTTACATTAAAGGACGATGGGATGATTGATGAACCCAGAGTCCATAAAATGCAACGAATCGTTTCTGTGAGAGATTCTCCTATCAGTTATAACCTGAGATCACGAAAAACTCTCTCGTCGATTTGAGCACGTGACTATACATAGAAATATTGATATTATTTATTTTACAATCATAAACTAATAAAAATAAATATGACTTTTTATGTCAATGAATTAATTGACATCCTATAAAAACGCCAAATTTTTTTAACATTACGCCGAATCAAAAGTATTTGATTATGTAATCAGCATGCAAGATAAACAAGTAAAAGATCTCGTTTCCTTGTAAAACACGATGAAAACGCGCGTATATATATATATATTTATTTAATAAAAAAACCAACCAATCGGTCACCCATAGATTATCATTTAAATTTTTCGGATTTCTATAAATGATGATTTAATAACGGTTGCATTTCTAGACTTTACCATTGAATATGTTTCGTCCGAGAAATATTTTTTGTTCCTCACTTTTTCCTTCTAAATTATCTTTAGTCAAAAGAAAACAACCATTTATAATTTCAAACAGAAAACATTCACAGAATCCTCCTGAAATTGCAAAATTATCGCTCACACAATATGGTCCACCAAACATTCATGAAAAATCACAAAGTCCAAATTTAATAATTCTTCATGGTTTATTCGGCTCAAAGCAAAATTGGAAATCGTTGGCTAAAACTTTCGCTCAACGATTAAATACGCATGTTTTCACTTTGGTATTTGCAACTATGTTTCCACATTATATCAAATTATTAACCTTTTAAATAATTATTTATGAATTAATTAATTAATCAAGGATTTAAGAAACCATGGAGATAGTCCACATTTATCTGTTCACAATTATGAAGTGATGGCAGACGATGTTGCAGCATTTATCAAAGAACATAAACTTAATAAAACCGTTGTAATGGGTCATTCTATGTATGAATACTTTAAATTTTCATCCTTAATAAAATGATAATAATATTTTATTTATTATTTATACAGGGGAGGAAGAGTGGCCATGGCCATGGCGCTTAGACAGGTACCACATATCGAAAAACTCGTGGTTGTTGATAGTGCTCCTATCTCTACTAGGATGCCTCCAAACTTCTCCACTTACATTGATGTAATGAAAAAAGTTGAACAAGCCGGAGTCGTAAGACTAGAAAAGGCTGATAAAATAATGGAGGATTATATTACCGTAGGTTCTTGTTAATCTATTGATCTATCGTTACCCCTTAAAATAACTGGCAAATCAATTTTTCTCCTATTTTAATAAATAAATGAAATGAAATAAAAAAAATAAAAAAAAAAATAGGACGTTACAATCAGACAATTCTTATTAACAAATCTTAAAAAAGATCACGGTACAGGATTATTTAAGTTTCGGATTCCTTTAGATATACTAGGCGATTCATTGGAAACATTGAGTGGATTTCCATTCGATTCGGCTCATCACACATTCCACAAAAAGACTTTGTTTATAGCCGGAACGAAATCAAATTATTTACCCCCAAAGGTAAGATAATTTTTTTTTTAAAAACAAAAAATATACGTTAGAATTAAATTTTTCTTTTAGGTTTATACAACAATACGAACTTTTTTCCCCAATGCGGTTATTGCAGAATTAGATGCTGGACATTGGGGTAATATTATTGTTTTTTTTTGTCTAGAATATCACAGGAGAAAAAGATAGATTAATTTTTTTTAAAAAAAAATAGTCCATTCAGAAAAACCGTTGGAGTTTATGACTATTGTGACGGACTTTTTACTTTAATAGGGTACCAAATTAACTCATTTTTGGTTTAAGCTACATACGTTACGTCATGATTGTCGATCGTACTACCTTCCGATTAAAGTAGCCTCTCGTTGTTTTTTAGACAATTTGTTCTCTTTCCAGTCACTTTTTTCTGAAAAATTATACTTTAATTAAATAAATTATCGATTCCAGTTTTGGTGTGATTACATTAGCAAAAAGTGAGAAAAAATAAAATGAAAAGACGCGGGCCTTATCCTTCCTTATGCCTGTTACTTTTTGGTGGAATTTTAATTATTTGTAATTTCTATGTCTTACCCGTGATATCTCAATTTGCTACGTTTGGTGGTAAACAAGTAGTTTTTACGGGTCCATTACTACCTCCTCAGAATCAAGATTCTTTTATTACAGATAAAAAAAGTTTAGAAGACCTGGATAATGAAGTTTTTAACGATATTTTACCAACAGTCTCTCTTTATACAAATCGTGGGGATGTTTTGCGGGTTGGATAAGTTTTTGATTCATCTTTTTGAATAACTTTTTTAAAAAAAAAATTAATAAATTCTGTCGTCTATAGACGGAAAGTCTTAATTGTAATATATGCCATTCAATTGCCTCGAAGATTGAACAATTTATGTTGTTAAATGTTACTCAAGCCGTAATAATCCAAGAAGGAATTCTTCTTTGTAAAGTGTTTAAACTTCAACCTAATCGTATGGTAAACACTTTTTTTTATTTTTATTTTTTTTATTTTTTTGATTAAATTTTCTTGAACATCATGTTTTTATTTCATAACCTAGTGTGAAGAAATATTACCAAAATTTGGGCCATGGGCCATGACAGTTTTGGCCAAATCTGTATTTTCAGCAGATAATCTATGTAGTAAAGCTCATTTATGTCCTAAAACTGATTTCGAAAAACCAGAAGTCATCGATCTTCCACCTCAAAGGCAACCTGTCGAATCCAGTACCACAACCAACACAAATGAATCATCCGATGATGTTGAGAAAATGTGGGTCGTTCATTTGAGTGATTGGCATTTTGATCCAGATTATTCTGAAGGTTATGAAGTTCATTGTGGTGAACCGATTTGTTGTCGACCACCTAATGCTTTTGGTGATAAGGCGACGACTCCAGCTGGAAAATGGGGAGATTATAATTGTGGTGGGTGTGATTAATTTATTAGACATTGAAATGGTGTGCATTATGATCTGATTGGTTTCGTGAATGTGAATTTTTTTTTTTTTTTTTTAGATATTCCCAAGAGGTTGATTGAAAGTATGTTGGAGTTTGTGCCAACTGTTGTACCGAAAATTGATTATATCCTATCTACTGGGTAAGTCACTCTTTATATTAATTATTAATATTATCAAGTTTTAATTCGAACAAATTTTACCAAACAAATTTAACCTCATTTAATGAATGTATAGTGACTTGCCCCCACACGGTATGTAGGAAAACTTTCCCTCAATGATTTTCATGATTAATAATAGCAAAACTGATCTATTATCGTGTTTTGAAGATGTTTGGGCGGAGACACCTTCATCGATAAAGGAAACAACAAATGAAACAACAGCTATTTGGCGTAAATTCTTTACATCAGCCCCATTCTTTCCAATTATTGGAAATCATGAATCGGCACCTGTAAATTCATTCCCAACATCATCAATCGATGATATTTCCTCAGTTTCATGGTTATATAATTCATTAGCAAAACAATGGAATGTTTGGTTGACTGACGATGCACTTGAATCTATTGAGAAAAGAGGATTTTATTCAGCTAGATTACCCAAAGATAATTTGCGTATTATAGGATTAAACACCAATTTCTGGTATAAATTTAATTGGTGGATGCTTATTAGACCACATGAAGAATGGGATCCCGAGCATATGTTAAAATGGGTTATTGACGAATTAGACGAAGCCGAAGGACTTGGAGAAAAAGTTTGGATTCTTGGGGTTTGTTTAAATATTATTTCACAATTAGGTTTATTATTTTACTTTTTGCAAAAAGAAGGAAAAAAAAAATCGGAATTAAACTATATTTAATTATGAATTATCTGGTATTATTGATATTTATAGCATATGGCAGCTGTTAGTGGAGATTCATTCCCATCATTTAATAATTATTTCTCTCAAATTGTCGCGAGATATAAAGACACTATTGTTGGACAATTTTATGGTATGCTTGAAATTAATCCTTGATTTTTTAATACTTTTTTGTATTAATGAATGGGGGCTTTCACGAAATCATTATTTCATAGGTCACACTCATTGGGATGAATTCCAAGTTATTTATGATTTTCCTAATGCCGAGAATGATGAACCACATCCAGTTGGAGTTGGTTATATGGGACCTAGCGTGACGTCGTTTAAAAATGTGAATCCAGCATTCAGGTAATTTAAAAGGTAGGATTA
Source organism: Funneliformis geosporum (assembly GCA_946474995.1). Classification (NCBI taxonomy): domain Eukaryota; kingdom Fungi; phylum Glomeromycota; class Glomeromycetes; order Glomerales; family Glomeraceae; genus Funneliformis; species Funneliformis geosporum. The sequence continues at coordinate 8,547 of CAMKVN010003133.1, forward strand.
TCAAATTCTTAATGTAAGTCTAATCTCTTCGTATTATTTATTTATTATTTATAGAATTTATGAAATGAACAAGAAAACCAAGCAAATTATAAATCATTACACGTATTATGCCGACATTGAAGAAGCAAATCGTAATGATCAACCCGAATGGAAATTATTATATGATGCCAAATCATTATATAAATTACAAGATTTGGAACCGCAGAGTTGGCATGGTAAATGAAATGTTCTTATATAACGCATTTTTTGAGTCTAGATAAATTCAACGGTTAAAATTCTATTTTAAAACAGATTTATCCGAAAGGCTCTTGACTGATGAGAGCGAATATCAAACATTTAAAAGGGTCGCTTCACGTAATCAAGCTTTGAATAAATATGGATCATGTCAAGCGTTGGAATCTCAACAACAATGTAAAAAACGAATTATATGTAAACTTAGAAGTACATTTTCAGGACATGGACCATATTCATCATATGAATTGTGTAAAAAACAAATGTGGATACCACATTTACCCGAAGATTGGTTCTTAACGGCCACACTTGGTAAAAAGGTTAATGTATTAGTTGATATGGATAGATTTGAAGAAGAAGGTTATGACAAATCTGTTAATGATGATAGTGAATCTGATGGAATCACTTTGGAAGGATTGCCTAGAACTATTGTTAGATTGATTTTGGAATTGGTTTTAGGTGGTGATGATGCTATTTGTAGATAAATGTCAAAAATTTTTTGTCCGATATTGATTTATATTATAAAATTTTATTTTATTTTATTTTGATTGTATTATTTTTTATGTTTAACAAGTCTAAAGAAAAAATTCAATTATTTATTTAAAAAAAAAAATTTTTTTTTTATTATTTACTCAATTTTCAAATTTCAAATTTTTTCACATTATATCATTATTGAGAAGAAATTCTTTTCACTAAATCATGTTATCATGTAGAGAAATAAAAATAAAGACCTTTAAATCTTATCAGAAAATAATGAAATTTTAACATTTCAACTGATAAAATTATTGTTAAATCATTATCTTTAATTATTTTAATGAAAAGGTTTAGAAATCATGGATATTAATATACCTTCTTTATCTTCCTTTTTTATTATCAAAGGTAAGCAATTAGAGAACAGTACATAAGTTGATCAATTAAACAAATTTTAAATGATGATCTGACCTTTAAAGCTTGTTATCAAATAACAAAATTACACTCCAATTTTTTTTATCTACTATGTTATAGAAATTTTTTTTTAAAAAAATCCAATCATAAAAAACAAATGTTATATATAACATTGAATTTCTGCATTTTAATGATTTTAATGATGTTTGTTTAAAATAGATTTAACATAAAATAGAATTTACAAACATTAAGCAATGAAAAAAAACCATTACACTTAAAATTTTATATTATGGATAATAGTTTCTTACAAAAATATTATTATATAAATTCATACTTAAAATTTAATCAAAATCATAGAAATTCTAATCTTAGTTACTGATACTAATATCTATGTTATTTTATTTTTTAAGTAAGATTGTATTATAATTACCAAAATCTGTGATAATAAAGTCATAATTATATATAATGTCTTTATCAATATAAGGCAATTTGAAAAAAAATAAATATTTATTTGTTCTCAATGATTTAGTTCAAGTTCACCTTTATATACTATTGAATAAAGAAGTTCAATTGAAATCAAATTTTTCTTTTGAACTTACTAATCTTCTTATAGATAATATTGTAATTATTATGTAATCAATATAATGACTTAGATTATTTCTAAAGCAAAATCAAATTATATAATTTATAATATGATATTTAATTTTAAAATACAAAAAGGTTTAATTATATTTAAAATTATAATACCTTTTTTTTCTTTTTTTTAGATCAAAATAAACTAATTTAAACAAATTTAAAATAAAACTTTATTATATCTTAAAGCTTTGCATAAGCCAGTCTAAATTGGTTTAACAAATAGCTCAACTAAGCTGATTTATTTTAGCTTAATTCAATTTGTCTCAAGTCTAAACTAAGTAAACTTGTGAGTCTAAGCTAACTTATTTGGTTTATATTATTAATAAAACCTGAAAAATATTTTTGAATGATTGAAAATGCTTTAATAAGTATTTTCTTTTAAAATAATAACTTTCTAAATATATTTTTTCAAGAGAAAATATCTTTAAAATGATTTTTCAAGAAAAAATATTACTAGAAGAATTCTTTTTAAGAGAAATTTCTGAAATAATTCTCTTAAAAAAAATGTCATTAAAACATTTTTTTAAAAAAGAAATGTTTCTTTAAAGAAAAATATTGCCAAAGTATTTTATTTGAAAAAAAATGCTTGGGAACATTAATTTTAAAAAATACTACTAGAGCATTAATTTTTAAAAAATGTTATTAGAGTATTTTCTTTAAAGAAAAATGCTACTAAAGTATTAACTTTGAAAAAAAAAGCTATTGAAGCATTAAAATTTAAAAATAAATTCTACCAGAATATTTCTATTAAAGAAAAATACTTTTAGAATGCTAACTTTGAAGAAAAACATTAGTATTGTTATTTGAAACCAAAATTCTGTAGTTTAAAGTCTAAACTATAGATTTTAGTTTTGAATTGTAACAGTAATTAGAATTTACTATTTATCATTACATATTCCTTAGACTGTAAAGCAGGTAAATTTGCCTGCAAAGGTAAAAAAAAAGTGTTAATTTCTTAATAAAATATTAAATATTAATTTTATTAATATCATTATTATATAAAAATTATAG
>CAMKVN010003134.1:0-11306 GCA_946474995.1 Funneliformis geosporum
AAATTTTAATATACAATACATATATAAGTTTTTTCATTTTGAATAGTGGCCGGATAATTTTGATCGCCCTCTGTAGAACCATTATTTTTCAAAAAAGAATTTGATGTAAGGATGTGAAAATGGAACTTATTTATACTTGACAAAGAATATCAAATCATCAACAATGATGTAATTCAATACTCTTTGTCATTAAAAATCAGATACTTAATATTATTAAAAATAACAAAAAATACAATCAGTAAAATAAATAGCAACATTGTATATTTAATTAATAATATTGTATTATTTACATACCATTCGATTTTCCCAGATATCTAGGTCACACTTTCCCTTTATAAGAAAATAAGCATATAAACGCTGTGTCAAGCCATTCATCCAAAAAGGCACTATGAGGACTGGCGAAAAGCTGATTCCTCCTAGCAATAGACAACTCATGTTGATTTCTGACTAAGCAGACCACAACTGCCGAAAAATTATTTCAGCTATGAAGACCTCAGTGTACATAAAGAAGTATGTTCCAATTGGACGTAATAATGCAAGTCATTTTGACCTTGATCTTATCCGTTCAATGTGTATACAATATTTGGATAATAAAAAGTTTCGAATGTTCTACCTTAAAAAAATGTTCTCGACAAAAGCTTCGCGGTTCTTTTTGGTGCTCAAAGCATCCATGCTTGATGGATGATGTTACGACTGCCATTTGATTTACCGATATAGATCATATTACGTGAAAGCAATTCCCCATTCAGAAATAAAAAAAAGAATTACGAATTCGTAGAAAAACACTCAAATCTAATTTCAATGTATGGGTATTCCCCACGCTATTCTAAAAAATTGTATGTTAAAAAGAAATGTGGATTTATTTAGGTTTCGCAACGTGTAATATATTTTTAATAATAATGTTTTTTTTCCTTCCTCTCCAACCTCTTTATGAAAATAAATTGAACGAGCTAAAAGTACGAATGAATGTGCATGAAATCTTCGAAATTCTCTACATTCCTTCATTTTTGGTTGAAAACCTGAATTTGACTAAACTGGCCAGCGTTTAGACATTATACCTTTTCTTCTTACTCAAAGATTATTCGTTACTCCTGCTTTTTTTAATAACAGATAAAATACGTGACGCAGTAAGGACTGCCGCTTTCTTTTTCATCTTTTTCTACATAATAATGTACTTTAAAAACATAATGCTATATTACAAAAGAATCATTGTATCGAACAATTTTGACGCGAAACTTTGAAGCAATTCAAGTTTATTGTTGTACGCATCCACCAAACATCTCGATATGATTTTAATTATTTTAATTAATAAATAACGCACAGTGAAATTTTCGTAAAGAGAAATAGAAGTAAAACAAATCCAAAAAAAAATGATTATATCAATTGGCAACTTGAGGAAAAAGTAAATATTTATCGTAATAACGAAATATTTTAATAAATTTAATTATGAGTTAAATTTACAAGGTGTGTACATCTAAGATGCAGGGCCATAAAAAAAATTTCTCGAATGGTATTAAATGCTGTGGCGTAAGAAAATTTTTTTTAAAGAAAAAAAAAGTGTTATCTAAATTTTATTAAATATTATATGAATTCTAGGTCTAATTATAAAATTAATTAATGAAATTAAAAAATCTTAATAAGAAATCTTTTGAAAAACTATTATCTATTCTATAAGCTATAATAATAATAATAATAATAATAAGTTCTCATCTTGTATCAAGAGAAGAATATTTAAGAATTACATTTTTATCAAAAACAACATTTCCAATGATTTTTAAATCATAATAACTTGGTTCTGGTTCATATTTAAACCTCTTATCTAGACTCCACCTTATTCCGGGTAAACAACTTTTAATATGAGTTTCGATAGGCTTGGGAAACATTTCGAGCATGAAATACCCACTTCCAACGTAAGGTCTTAATAATTTATCAATGTTGGGCTGAAAATGAATTGATTTTGGTACATCTTTCGTCGGTAGGCGATCATAGAATTTTACGTTTAAAACATTTTGATAATCCTGCCTTGCTAAACATATAGATTCCAATAATGCTTTTACAAACCCATCTAATTTTATTGCTAATAGTTTATATTCTTCCTCAACGTTTATACTATTATTATCAGGAGAAATTGATTTTTCATTTGGTATTGGAATTTGAAAATAATCTAATTCCTTCGAAAGTTCTTTTCTGGTCACGAGCGCACAACAAATATTTGCTGTAGATAATGATTCACCATCATTATCTCCACTATTCGGCCAAAGGATCTCTCCTGTACGATAAAATTCTAGTATATAATGAAATGCTCGTCCGTTACGATCAATGAAATATTCATTGTCATTCATTGGGTGTAATAGTGCGTGATTACGCTGTTGAAACATCGTTCCGAGTAATGTATCGGGATAAGCCGTCAAGGTTGATCGATACGTTTCATACTGTAAAATCAAAAACGAGTGAATTTGTGAGAAAAGATTTTAAATATAAAATCGTTAGATTTACCTTGATTCCACCAACATTTAATATAATGCGTTCATTACAATCTGTCATTTTTCTCGAGTGTACTCGCAAATTTTAATAAGTGATTGTCTTTTATAATTAATATAATTTTTGTGAATCAATAGAGAGATAACCGAAAACGGATCATAAACAAAGTTTTAAGGCAACAAAAAAAAAATATTATGACAATAATATCAATAACAATAAAAAATTAAAAAAAAAAAAAAAAAAAAATGTCAGCCACTCCAATTGTTCCACGCATTTCATATAACCTTTTTATTTTTCCAGAAGTTGTACGAAACGCAGTAATTATAAAATGACTTTGTTTCGTTCACATGTTTGAAGAAAAAAAAAATTGCATGAATGATCAACCATATAAATATAGAAATTTATTATTTTCAACGAAAAAAAAAAAAAAAAAAAAATACAATATTTAAATAATACAATAGTAAACAATAAATAAATAAATATAAATTAAATGATTGTTTAACGAAAGATTTCAACATCTTTTCTCATAACAACCAAAAATCTGCCTTCTCCTTCACCAAAACTAATACTTCTCAATCCACGAATTTCAGCTTGATGATGTAGTTGTTTCCTTTGATATCCGTTTAATTCTTTTGGATATTTTAAAACTCTCTCATCGCTATCATCAAATAACTTCAACATCTTAACCATTACGATGGTTAAAACATCATGAGATAATCCTTCAAATTCTTCACCGGAGTTAAAATGTTTCGGTGTGACATAATTTGTCAAGATCTTGCGATTAAACTCTTCTTCACCTTTGCCTAGATTTGGTCTTGCTGGTTTATGTTGATTACGAATTTCATGTGTATATTTCCACGTGATATCTGAATTTAAAGAACGTGTTGCTTTATTTCCTGAACCCTTACGTCTTGGGGCTTTTGGCGGCTTTTGAGGTACCAAAGCAGATTTGATTTTACGACGTTGTCGTTTAATTGAATTCTCCTGTTGTAAAAAATCTGTCTTGTTTTCCTTTTCTTTATCTTTTTCTTTTTCTTTTTCTTTTGGAGATGATTCATTATTATCATCATTCGCCAATTTTTCTTGACGCTTCTTTTTCCATTCCCTGTTTTCTGTATGACTAAATGTTAAATTAACCTCTGAAAACAGTCTTAATAAAATGCAAATACATTAAAAATTACATTGATTAACTTACCTAAATGGAAACATTTTTCCAGCAATAGCCCAACATTTTGCCAATTCTCTTTTCAATAATTTTTTCTCATTATCAACATCCTTCTCCCATACAATGTGGGATCTAGTTTTGGCTTTACCTTTTCTACCAACTTCTCTTCTAAAACTTTCTTGATTTGCCCAAACATCTAATGATTCATTATAACCATCCCATTCTTGCATATTATCTGTCCATTTTGATGGTTCAACTTTTCCTTCAATCACAACTATATCAATAAATTTATGCATTTTCAAAATGATTTCTTTTTGATTGGTGAACTCGGGATGATTTGCTTTGGTATAATTATTTAATTTTTTCAATGGAGGAATGGTCGCCATTTGAGTTAATAATTGATCTTTTGTTAATTCTCTTAATGTTGAACATGTTAAATATAAAGAAGTTAATGTTGGAATATCTTCAACAATTGAAATTATTTGTTTCCAAATTTCAACTGGACATATCTCTAATGCAAATTTCTGAGGATCATTCAACAATTCGAGGAATTCTTCCTTATCCAAAATGTCTAAATCATCAAAATTGATTTCATTTTCATCCATTTTCCAATTTTTTTTAAAAAAAAAAAATTGTAGTTTAGAAAAAAGTATTGTAATTGGTTTAAACTTTTACGGTGGTGTGACTTTTATGATTTGTCTCAAAAAGGATTAATTTAATTATTTAAAATCTTTAATTTATCACACATTGCTAAAAATGTATAAAATCCCCTGGAATAAATAAAATTTACTTTTTTTATAAAATAATTCTAATATAAATTTTTTATTTATAAAATTATAGCAAGTATTGATAATATCTTATCTAGGCAGTTAAAATCTTTTTCTTAAAATTTTTTGAATTATTGTTACTAATGAATTACGAAATTTGTATAAAAGTGATTAACTACTTTACTACACAAAAAAAATTGTTTTAGTTGTTATTAATTAAAGATCTTTTTACCTTTCGATAATTGTAATCTCGACTTTACTAGACTTTAACCAAGACTAAAAAGCAAAAAAATTTAAATTTTGCAAGTTATTAATCATAAAAAAAAAAAATTTAAAAATTTATGAATCAACCTTTGAACAATTTACGTTAGAAATATTAAAAATAAATATTTAAAAATAAATTGGATGAAATTATTTATAAAAACTGTTGTCTTATCGCCCGCAGCATCTAAATTACTTTAAGATATCTTTGCAATAGAAAGGGGAGAAACTGCTGAGAAAATAAAACCAAGTTTATGTTAAATTTATATTTCTGCCTGAAATCATATTTGGCATATAAAAAAGTAAAATTAATTTTCCCGGAAGTTTCCCCCTTTCTATTGCAAAAATCACAAATCGCGAATTTATCAAACATATTATCAAGAAAATCAAAATGAATGCTAAGTTGATGATTAATAAACGAGATAAAGATATTTTCAAATTCGAAAAGATAAATTGTAGGAATTATCATAATCTAATTTAAATAAATTATTACATATTTTCTTTATTTAATTACACATTTGAATTTATGGGGTAGGATGTTACATAATAATAATCTTGTAGTTTTAAAAAAGTAATTTAGCTTATCATATATACAAGTTGTTAAAAATGTTTTAAGGTGATAAAAAAAAGATTAAAAGAATTTAAGTTAAATATTACAATGAATGTTATAATGTATAAATTATCGTGAAAAGAATTATAAAACATAGAAAAGAAAAGAAATTTTATACAAGTAGGGATTAATTTTTTTTTTTTATGGTAGGGTATATACAAAAAAAAAATACAAGGACACAATAAAAACAAGAAGAATAAAAATAATACAATAAAAAATGTGCGGGTTAGTGAAAAAAAAAAGAGGAAAAAAATTTTTTTTTTTGTTTTACATGAACAATAAACATTTAAATTATTATATTTTTTTTTTTTGAAAAAAAAAAAAAAATGCGACGAATTTTAATATAGTCCTTTTTTTTTTAACGGAAAAAAAGGAAGTGTGCGGGAAATGTTAAAATAATGTAAAAAAAAAAAAATTTTTTTTTTGGTTGGGTTTTTTTTTCACAAAATGCGACGAAACGCGTTGAAATTTTTCTTTTTATTTCTCAATCAAATTTTTTAAAAACTTAATTGCAAATGAAGAAAAATCTGAGGAAACTATCGTTATATTATACACATTTTTATCCTTTTTCTTTAACATACGTGTCTAAAATATGCAAAGATAAAAACATTTAGTTGATATCGTTTTAAAGAAAAGGCAAACACACAATTATAATATATTCCTTTTTGCTTACCACAATGATTATTAGTTTGGGATCAAAAAAACGAATGAATTAATTTTGACAACTTGTGCTTTATCAAGATGATAAAGTCGAACATTTCATTAAAGATGTGTTAAACGAAAAAAAAGTTACGATTTTAAATCGATTTGCTCTTTATAATGATTTTTCACCAAAGAATAACTTGATCTTTGAGAAAGTTTTATCTAAATTAAACCTGTTTATTTGAATTTGATGAAAAAAAAAAATAAATAAATAAATAAAAATAACCTGAAATTTAATCTATATAATTAAATTCCTTTAAAAAAAAAATTATGTTCCTTAAACTTCAATAAATATTATTGTGGCTTTTATAATTGATGATTTTGTTGAGTATTTTTTTTCTTTTTGTTTTTTTTTTATTACACAGCCATAAATCCTTTAATTATTAAAATTGGCGCGATCGGGTTTTCTTCAACCTAATTATATGTAATAAGACTAAAAATGAACTAATTCTAAGCCCCCTCTTGTTTTATTACTATGGACATTAAAGTCCCAATTATGTGATTTCTTGGAAATTTTCACAAATAATAAAGACATCATTTATTAAAATAGCGAATGATTGAACCTAAATAAGGATATTAAACTAATCGACAATCGAAAAAAAAAATTTTTTTTTTTTAACACCGCCACAAGTTTTAAAGTTTTAATTACATATCAAGAAGAAAGCTAATCTTATTTATAAAATAAGATATTGGTTTTCTCATCGATAGAAATTGTGTTTTGCTACACCTTAAAAATCCTTTCCCTTTTGGAAAACCAATCCCATAAAATTCTAAAATCTAGTTCCAACCCGGTCTATTTATATTTCTTTTAGAAAATCTAAGCCGCGCAAATTTCATAGGTCAAAGCATTAATTGATTTTATTCTCTTTTCGAAATATTTGGTATATTTGTATACAATCGTTTATTTTTATATTTTATATTTTTAATTCATATTAATTTCCTTTTAAAGCAATTTGACTTTGTCATTGGAATTTGCAAAGCCACACACCAGATTCACATTGTTAACTACCAAAAATAAATTAAAATTTATACAACAATTGACGCATGTGATATTCTAATTTCGGAACAGCCGATCACGCCGATCGATCAACAAAAACACGGCAAGACTGGTATAGTAAAAAACTTATTGTCGCCAAGAAAATTCAAGGAACCAATCAACCATAAGAATTCACTTAATTAAAAATACGTTGGGTTATATTTAGACGTTTGATATATATTTATATAAAAAAAGACCGCGACTTTATTGATTTCTAGATATAGCTCACCTTCACGAATATTATTTACTAATAATAAAGCTATTTAGTCTTTCGAAATAATCATCACCTGCGAATTGTAAAGAATTATATAGGCTTTGAGCGCACTTATCTAAATATTGAAAATAAAAATGTGGGAATCGATCTAGGCTTCCAGGAAGCACAAACGATCTTATCATTTCATTTGATAATTTTATCTATTCCACTTGAAAAAAATTTTTTTTTATTCAAGTTGTTATGGGCAAAAAGTATATCACTAAACATATAGATCAAGTTTAAACACAATCCAAACAATGGGATTAAAACTATTAGTCATAATGATATCATTTGATCTCTGATTCGGACCGGGTCGATCGATAATTGAGCCCTTAAATGATTGGTTATCAGGTCGCGATTAAACCGATCAGATCTTGATCGACTTTACAAATAGACGAACGCGTTTTAATAAATATGTTTAATTCAAAATCCTCATTACGTTCAATTCTCCTGAGCCACAAGAATTTTTCGCATAAAATATATCTGTACCAACATTTACTCCTAACTTATCACAACATTACTTGAAATAAAAAATACTGATCTTGCATTATTAATTAAACATACTTCTTAGCAACTGCAAAATACTCATCAACGATCCTGTATTTTCATCATCTTCAGCAATTCACCTTTTTTTCATTTTTTTTTTTTTTAGAGTTATCTTGAAGAAAAATTTGTTAGCTACAAAAAGAATAAATCAAACTTTGCTAAAATGGTTTCAGTTCAATTTTTTCAGGAAAATATGCCAGATATAATGACATTTAAAGAAAAAGGAAAACAAACAAAAAGTAAAGCATAAGGCAAAATGGAAATAATTTGAAAGAATTGATGTTTTATTTGAAATATGTGAAAAATACAATCCAGGATTTTTATTTAATAATTTCTATGATAATAATCAATTGTTAAAAATTTTGAATAAAGAAAATTTAAAAAAAAAATTCAAGTAAAAATAAAGAATAATTAAAATACAAAAAAGAAAATCTTTATTTATAATATGAGACCTTGCAATAGAAAGAGAGAAATTTACTAAAAGAAAACAATAATTACTTTTATATGATATATATGATTTTCAGGCTAGTTGATCAATAAAAAAGGAGAAATCCAAAATTTTTGTTAATTTTTAATTATTAAGCTAAATTTGTGCACATGATCAAGATCAGCTAAGTGGTCCAATAATATAAATTTTAACCAAAATTTGGATTTTCCTGACCATCTTCCATATGTTTAAATTTATTATTACTCATTTTTATGTTTTTCCTTTCTATTACAACTATTACAAAGTTCTCATATATAAATTTTAGTATAATTGAACCTCACTATAATGAATTTCTATTGAATTTTTTATTATTATAAAATTTCATGAGTATTTCCAAATTTTATTAAATAAAATAATTGAATATAATAAATTTTCATAATAAAACTTACTATTATATATAACAAATTATAAATCTTATACCAAGTATAATAAATAAGACTTTTGTTAACAAAGTTTTTTATATAACAAATTTTTATATTAAATTTAAAGGATATAATAAATTTTTACTATTAAAAAAAATGTTACATTATAAATTTTAATAAAGTATAAATTAATAATTTAAATATTCACAAAAATATAATAAAATATATAAAATTATTTAATAAATTTTTATAGAAATTAATTAGTATTAAACATCAGATTAATTATTGTTAAACCTAGAATTATTCAGTAATGAATTAGTGATGATTAATTAATTGATTCAATTTATTTAATTTTTATAATTAAAATTTGAAATTGCTGAAAAGTTTATTTACAAAATTACAAAAGTGCTATTATCAGCTAAAAATTCACTTAAAAAATTGATCTACAAAGAATTATCAAATAATTTATAGAAGTTACTAGAATTAATTTTATGTTGATAATGAAATTAGATGATCAGCATAATTTTTGATTTCTTAAGATCTATAGGATTCTTAGAATTTACTAAATTCACATGATATTCATAATTTATTAGATTTTTCTAATTCCCTGTATTTCCATTATTTTAATTATTATCATTATTTTTATTATTTTTATTATTATTGTTATTTCTATTATAATTATTATATCTGTTATTATTATTATTATCATTATATTAGTTAGAGTTTTGCAATTCAATTTGATATTTAAATATTTAATTTAATCAAATTCAAATCAAAGAATGATTTATTTGATCAAATTCAAATTAATATTTAATTCAATTTAATCAAATTTAAATAAAGTATTCAAATATTTAATTTAATTTGAATCAATAATAAAGCTATTTCCAAAGTTTCAGAGATAGTTTTTACTAAGAAAACTATAATAAAAACGCCTCTACAGCTTTTAAAATGCCTTTTTACTAAGAAATTATAGCAAAAAACACCTTTATAGCTTCAAAAATACTTTTTTGCTAAGAAAAACATAGTAAAAAATGCTTTCGTAGCTTCATAAATATTATTTTACTAGAAAAACATAATATAAATGCCTTCGCAATTTTGAAGACGTTATTTTACTAAAAAAATATAGTAAAAACGGTTCTGCAACTTTAAAGACATTTTTTTACTAAAAAATCTAGTAAAAAAATACGTTTATGACTTCAGAAATATTTTTTACTAATAAAATAGTTATGAAGCTGTAATAGCGATTATTACTAAGTTTTCTTAGTAAAACTAAAGCCATAATGGTGATTATTACTAAGTTTTTTTAGTAAAATTGAGACTGTGAAGTTATTTTACTAAGTTTAATAGTAAAAATTCACCTGTTACTAAACTTACTTTGTAAAAGCTATCCTTGAAATTTTTTAATGCAATTACTAATAATTTTCTTAATTAAAACTTTAGAATAACTTTATTTTAATATATCATTATAAAAATTAAAACTTTTTTTTATATTTAATTTGATTTAATTTGATTTAATTTGATCAAATATTTGATTTAATTTGATTTGATTTGATAAATATTGATTCAATTTGATTCAATTTGATCAAATTCAAATTGATTTAAATTGATTCGATCAAATATTTGAGTTTAATTCAATTCAATTCAATTTAATTTGAAAAAATCAAATTAAATTCAAATTGCTTAAATATTTGATTCAATTCAATTTTGAGGAATCCTAATATTAATACTTATAATTACAAATTTAATTAGTTTATAGTATAGTAATTAATTAGCTGTAGCAAATTAATTTTATATAAATAGAATAGCTTTTTGCTCAAGTTATAAATTAACTTTAGTATGAGTTTTAGTTTTATTACAAGTTCAAGTAATAAATAAAGGAATCAACTTTGAAATATAATTACTTTTCTCTTATATATGTCTATCATTTAGGATTTGATTGTAAATCACTACATTAACTTGCTTTTGAATTCATTACTTAGAATAAATAAATTCTCTACATTTTTCCTAAATCCCTAAAATTTTAAGTTCATAAAGTTAAGTGATGTAATTTCAAGGTATTCCAGATACCTGTAGAATATAAAATTCTTTAAGGTTGTAAAGTTCGATAATAAGAAATTTACTTGTCATAGTAAAGTAATTTAGCAAAATATATGTGATAAGAGAATTATTCCCAATAATAATGTGATAATTTTTGCTAGGCTAATACTAAGAAGAAACATATACTGAAAGAATGTGAAATTGAAAATTTAAGAGAAATAAATAGAATTTTGATCTTAAATTATACAAAGGTTATACAAAATCTTATCAAATAGTTTCTATCTTCACTACCCATAGAAGCTTATGTAATATTATAGTCATACAAATTTATAATATAACATATGTTATAATAATTTTTTTTAATATTTCTTTAATTGAAATTTTAATATTTTTAAAATTTTTTAGTATGTCTTTCGATAAATTAATTGTTACCCTTAAAGAACTTTTTGAAGAATGTAAACAAGTTTTATTTAGAGAATCGAAACGGTTGAAAAGATTTTTTAATGATAATGAAGATAATAGAACTTTTGATTATGTAAGTATATTAATCAATTATTATTTATTTGTTTGTAAAATTTTATAGAAAAATGATTTTTATA
>CAMKVN010003135.1:0-11304 GCA_946474995.1 Funneliformis geosporum
GGCAAAGAAAAATATTAATAGGAAGATCATACTTATTTACGTACCTTTCCACTCGTTTATTTAAACAATTCTCACAACAAATAATTTGAAATTCCCAATATTTTTTTAGCAAGTTCACATCACTTTCATCACAAAATTGACATTGCTTGGCTAATACCGTTAGCCAGAGATATTGTTGTTCACTCATACCAATAAGTGGCGGAGATTTTAGATTAGGGTAAAATTTATTACGAGAATTACGCCAAATTTGTTGCGTTATATTTGATTTATCCGACCATAAAATATTCCTTAACTCTTTGCATACCGAAGTGAGTGAAAATAAATCTTGAGGGGATAAATTCTCACAGATTTCCGCCAATAATTCATTTGGAAGGATTAATAATTTGGATTTTAGTTGAAGAGTAGTGTGATGTTTTAGTGGTGACTTTGATGAATTGTTACAAGTGAGATTTGAAAATAATGAAAACATCATAAAATTTGGTTAAACGATGATGAGAAAATTTATCAAAGATGACTGTAGGATAAATGCGATATAAATTTTTGTTCAAATTAGGAATGTGAAAAAAAATTGAAAAAGAAAGAAAATGGAAATAAAGACAACGAAGAAGAAAATCCTAATGAAATAATTTTTTTTTTAAAAAAAGGTGATCGGCTATATATATATAAGAAAAATTAGGAGAATATTCGATTTACGACATTCTGAGTTGAAAATAAAAGCTTAGTACAAATTTAGAATGTGTATAGCTTATATTCCGCCATTTCACTCATAATTACATATTACAAAAAGAGTTCAGAAAAGAAACTTGGAAACTGGGAATGTCTAAGATATATTTATTACATCATTGTAAAATGATAAAGTTTTTGAATCTTGGAATTTAACTGCGCAAGTGAACATCAATTAACGAATTAAAAATTCGAACTTCGAAATTCCGTGCATGACCAATAAGAGTGATTCGATTTTAATTAAAGACTTTAGGAATGTTGTCGGCTTTATTGATATGCAACAACATATCAAGAAATACTTTTTTTTTCGCAATGACAAATGAACCTTTGCTTTTTTCACAAGATTCATATAATAGTTCTTGCCAAATCTAATCCTAGATTATCCCAAATGTCTGGATGAGTGTAAAGATTCAATTTTATGACCATGCATGCTTGCTGGTGAGATGAGGGATTCAGGTTTAATATTACGAGAGGCGTAAAAAATATACATAGGTACATAAACACTTGGCATTTTTTACTTTTTATTTTTGATATCAAGTTTCTCAGTTTGTCTTTGAAATATTCATGTTCTCAAACAAAATGGTCCATTCACTGTGAAACACTTCGCTGCTTCTAATTCCAACTATAGAGATCTTTTTTCTTTCAACCAATCGTCGATCTGCTATGTATGATCATTTGTGAAAGATTCTTCTTTAAGAAGTCTTTAACTAAATCTGTCTCATTAGAAATATTGCATATTCTTTGTATTTAAATCTTCAAACAAAAAAAAGACTTTTTAGTATTGACGATATTAAAGAAACTTCCTACTTCGGTTTCACAGAAGTATTAAGTCATGCTCCGTAAATCGCATGTCCTTAATTTTTGGAATTACAGAATTATGCGGACTTTAAACATATCACAACAAAAATAAACAAGTCTGTCTATTTGTTTTGTTCTATTAACATTAAACATATTTGGTAGTACATCGTCACAAGCGATTAATCTCAATTTAACAATCCTTAGATTTTTGTTACCCAGACTTTTCGATAATAGATTCGAACGTACCGATTACGTAAATGATAGGTTAATGTTCCAGTTTTTTCCCCTTAAAATCTCTCTGAAACTTGGAAATTTTCTTTCATTTTCAGTTTCCAAATGAATGGAAAGTTTGATGACAAGAGATCCGCACAATGTAAATATTTACCGACGCGTTCAAAATAATGAATTCAGTGACTAACAATTTTAATTGGTAATTTAATAATTTAAAGAAGAACCAATTTTAGAACTTTTGTTTTGTTTACGTTTGATTTGTAATAATTTTAATATGGTTAATAGCGGCACGCCTCAAGTTATAAAAAATTTTTTTTGAGGCTAGGACATTGATGCATTAAAAATGCACACACCGCTATTTGCATATTATTGAAAATTACAAAAAACAGATGTTGATTATGAAAACAATATCATTTTTTAGACTGTTTCTACCATATTTGTAACAAAGTGAGTAATTTCTTTTGGTAATGGCGATAATTAACTAAATTGGGTTTACATGAATCGAATTCATTGTGAGAATGGATTGTTCGTGCCATAAAAAAACGAACCTGCTCAAATTTTTTTTTTTTTTTGATGCTTTTTATTGATAAAAACTAAAATGGTAAATTAAGTACTTTTAAATACTTTTATCAATAATAGTTATTCCAAATTAAACATAATTGATCAACAAAAATGCAGTAAATGGTTTTGTGTTCCAAATTTATTAAATTTAATAAATTTAATGATTAGGTATAAATAAGATGCCTTAACCCCACGAATAAAAAATCGTCGATTAAAATAAAAAAAAAAAATAATGTCTACTGATCATATGAACATCGATATCCCTACTTATCAAGTGCCTTCACGGATTCTTGATTCTTCAAAATGTCCCAAACCTCATGTTGATTCTATTGAAAAATACAAACAACTTTATGAAGAAAGTATTAAAGATCCTCAAACCTTCTGGGGAAGAGTAAGTATAATAATGTTGGTTCACTAGATTTGTATAATTTATATTTTATGATATTAAATACCTTTTAATTGATAGAACGCAAAAGAATTACTTCATTGGCACAAACCTTTCGAAACAGTTCTTACTGGTAGTGGGTTTGAATATGGTGATTTTGCTTGGTTCCGAGAAGGTGAATTGAATGCCTCCTACAATTGTGTTGATAGACACGCTCTTGTCAATCCAAAAAAGGTAATTTTGAATTTTTTTTTTTGCTTGTTAATTATCGTTACGCGTACTTAAAATTTTTCTCGTGTTGGAATTATTGTTATAATTAGAGCGCGATTATATATGAAGCTGATGAACCAGGAAATTCTCGTCATATTACGTATGAAGAACTTTTACGTGACGTATGTCGTCTAGCCATCACCTTAAAAGAATTAGGATTGAAGAAAGGTGATACTGTGGCCATTTACATGCCCATGGTTCCGGAAGCCGTGGTAGCATTTTTGGCATGTGCGAGATTAGGTTTAGTTCATTCCGTTGTATTCGCCGGATTCTCGTCTGATGCATTACGTGATCGTATTCAAGATGCTTCAAGTAGATTGGTTATTACATCTGATGAAGGAAGACGTGGTGGTAAAACCATTCCCACCAAAAAAATCGTTGATGACGCAGTAAAGGAATGTCCTACAATTGAACACGTACTCGTATTCCGTCGTACCGGTTCGGATGTTCCATTTAATACCTCACGAGATTTATGGTGGCATGAGGAAATTGAAAAACATCGACCTTATTGTCCACCTGAAATCGTTAATGCAGAAGATCCTCTATTCTTACTTTATACTTCCGGGTCGACAGGAAAGCCTAAAGGAGTTCTTCATACTACGGCAGGATATTTATTGGGAGCGGCAATTACCTTTAAATACGTTTTCGATTATCATGAAGATGATATTTATGGTTGTATGGCAGATATTGGTTGGATTACAGGACACACCTATATCATTTATGGACCATTGTTAAATGGAGGTACAACAGTTTTATTCGAATCCACACCAATTTATCCTACACCAAGTAGATATTGGGAAGTGGTTGCTAAGCATAAAATCACTCAATTTTATACCGCTCCAACTGCAATTAGATTATTAAGAAGATATGGGAATGATTACGTTAAAGGTCATGATCTATCAAGTCTTAGAATTATCGGTTCGGTAGGTGAACCAATTAATCCTGAAGCTTGGGAATGGTATTATGAGGTTGTTGGAAGGAAAGAATGTATGGTCGTGGATACTTATTGGCAAACAGAGACTGGTTCTATAATTATTACGCCTTTACCGGGTGCAACCGCAACGAAACCAGGTTCCGCTACTTTCCCATTCTTTGGAATTGACCCTGTTATATTGGATTCCACAACAGGGGAAGAAATCAAAGGAAATAATGCTGAAGGAGTTTTGGCGATTAGACAGCCCTGGCCTTCAATGGCAAGGACTGTTTATAAAAATCATCATAGATATTTAGATACTTATTTAAAGCCTTTTAAAGGTTATTATTTCACAGGGGATGGGGCCGGTAGAGATAATGAAGGTTATTATTGGATTAGAGGTCGTGTAGATGACGTTATAAACGTTAGTGGACATCGATTATCTACTGCTGAAATTGAATCTGCTTTGATTCTTCACCACGCTGTTGCGGAAGCTGCTGTGATTGGTGTAGCTGATGAATTAACGGGTCAATGCGTACATGCTTTTGCTACCCTTAAACCGAATGAAGAAGGAACTGATGTTAAAGATTTAATTTTACAAGTTAGAAAAGTTATTGGACCATTTGCTGCTCCGAAGAAAATTTATATTGTTAATGATTTACCTAAAACTCGTAGTGGTAAAATTATGAGACGTATTCTTAGAAAAATTGTTTCTGGTGAATCAGATCAACTAGGCGATTTAAGCACCATAAATAATTCTTCAATTATTCCCGTTTTAATTGAAAAGGTTAAAGAGTGTTAACCCTCCTTTTTTAAATCTTTTATATTTAAATTTTGTATATTTTATTTTTAAATATTTTTTTTTATATTATTCATGTCAATAAAAAAAAATACTTGTACAAGAAGGAAATAAATTTGTATATTTTTGATCTTGATTCTTTATTAAATCCAATCCTTAACTTTTTGCATAAATTAGTTTGACACAATGTGTTATGAAAGAAAATAAAATACACTAATTATAAAATACAATACGAAAAGTTCTTTAATAGAAAATGAATCTATTGTATTCTAATAAATTTCAAAATAATAAGTAGTCTGATTAGAAATTAAGAAAGGAAAAAAAAATTACTTATGTACAGTCATTCCAATTCAAACATGTTTCCTGACGTGTTGAAAAAAGGAATAACTTTCAATAAAATACGTCCATCACACACCTAAAGAAAACCCCCCCGTCTCATTCATTATCTCCTTCTTCGGCCCAATTACCATATTCATCTTCTTCTATATCATTATCTAATAACAAAATATAATTGTCTGGTATTAGCCCAGTTTTTTCACCTAATTCGGCAAATAACCAACCCTCACATTGACGATATCGTATCAAAAGAATATCTCCTTCTTGAAAACTTAATTCATTTTGATTTTCTGCCACAAAATCATATAATGCACGCGCATGCCTATTAGTATACTCATCATCTTCTTCCCCATCTGATGATGATGGAATCCTTTGACCCCAATGTCGAGGATCATCTGTAGAAAACGCAAAGTCTCTAATTTTTATTTCGGGAAATTGGTTATCACCTTCAATTGAGATGATGCTATATTCTAAGTGGATAAAAGAATGTGAACTTAGTCAGAATTCAACTTGCAAAGAAAAAAAATGAAACAATAATACCTTTTGCATACTAAAATTAATTGATTAAGTTCCGCAAGAAATGAAAAACGTTAATGAATTGAACGATTAAAATTTGAAAAGAATAAAACTCAAATTACCGAACGAGGCCTTTTCTTTTGTGATTTCTCTATTTCATCATTTTTATTTCCGCCACCATAAAATTCGGCCAAAGTTGCCGAAATTTTACTTATAAGATCTTTATCCATCTCATCATCAAATCCTTTAATTTTTTTATCATTACAAGAATCATTAAAATTATCATTAAAATTATCATTTTTATTCTTATTATTAATATTTCTATTGCTAATATCTATACAGTTTTTATTGTTTCCATTTGTCGTAACAGGTTGAATTTCTGTTTCATTTAATATTTCCATTGGTTGTATTTCCGAACCATTTGTGTCATTTGGTTGAGAAATATTGTTGTTGTATTTGTTGTTGTTGTTATCATCATTATCATTATCATTAATATCATTATTATTTACTTTAATACTATTGTCGACTTTCTTAACAATTTTTACAGCAGGTTCTTTGAAAACATTGTTATTTTTATTATGTTCCCTTATATCATCTATTATAAACCAATTTTCAAGTATTAACAGCAAATTTACAATTTTAGGAAAAGATATTTAGACATTTGTTACCTTTGGAAGCAATAAACGATCCTTGTTGTTGAATTTCAATATCAAGTATACTAGCTGATTCTTTTTTCATTTTTGAAAAAAGCTTCTTGCGTTAAAAAAAAAAAAAAAAAAAAAAAAAAGGAAATTTAAAAAGGTTAAATGATTAAATTGTAATACATGGTTCGTGAAATAATAAAAAATATGGGATGTTTGATCAACGTGTCACTTTTATTACATCTCGATACTTGAATCTAATTACTGACTACCATAAATAGTCAAGAAAAAAAAGTGTTTCTCGTTTCACCCAACCATAGTAAATTGATCGTCGTATTCGACCAACCAAATTTGAAACAATTTTAATATCATATCAAAATATTTATTAATATGTGTATATAACCTTACTAATTTAGGCCTATTAGCTAATTAAGTAATACAATTTTAAATTGATAAAAGAAACAGGCGTTTTTGGTAGTCATTTCTTTAAAATATAAAAAAACTATAAAGATTAAAAAAACAATTGAAAAATCATAAATAATATTTTAGCATAATAATAATCTAAATTCTATTATAAACTAATTAATAAATAATAATAGAATATATTTTAACCTTTTGATCTTAATTTTAATTATAAGAGTCAAATATTAAAATTAAAAATAAAAACAAAAAATATTTAGAATAAAAACTATTTAAAATATTTTTTATTCTAAGAAAAATAATGCAAAACAAAAACCAAATTATAAATATAACTTATAATAAAAATATTAAATATTAATAAAATTATTTAAATCAATTTAATAAATTTTTATTTTAATTTATCAAAAAATTAGTTAAAAACAAATTCAGATTCTAAGGATTTTTTTGACTAAGTAATATTTTAATATTTTAATTTAATTAATCAAAAACTAAGATATAATAAAAATCTATCAATTTTTTATTTTTATTATTCATTAAAATTTATTAAACAGTATAAATTTTTAATTTCTATAATTTTTTTAATTTTTCTTAATAAAAAAAAAAAATTCAAGAATTTATTGAAAATATATTTTTAAGTATAAGTTTTTAATAATTAATTATTTAATTTAATAAGTTAAAAAATGAAAACAATGAAAAACAATGAATCAAATAATATAATTTTTAGGTTATATATATTTAAAAGCTAAATTCACATATTTAAATTTAACTTTTATAAATATTAAAAGGAAAATATTAATTTATGATAATTAACTGTTAATTATTTAATATCTAATTTAATAAATTAATTAAAATTTATTTAAAATTTAAAATATAAGTTTTTTAATATAAACAACATATTTAAAAATGTATATAATAGACAATTATCAGTTTAAATTGTTATACAGTATATGAGAGCAATTTAAGCATTTTGGTTAAAGAAAATCAATTTAGGTTACATAAGTAATATTGTTTAGTAAGTTCTAAAATATGTGTATATAAAATTTTATTATAATTGAATTAATAGTTATAAAGTTACAAATATTTTCATTATTGTATTAGCAGTTACCTGATTTGTATACTTGTATTATTAATTAGCTTTAAGCTAATGCAAATGTAATAAATACTAATTCACTAAAAAAAGTATCTCATATTGCTAACTTTTCTTATTTTATGGTAAAAATCAAGATTTAATTAGTTGGATAAGAGCTTTATATGTGCTTATAATACTAATAGAAACAATGATAATATAAAGTTAAAAGTTGTATTAGCTTATTTGAAAAAATCTGCTTTAATTTAGTAGATCACTAATAAGTAACTTACAAATAAAAATGCTAATCATATTATTGCATAAATTAGTAATAATAATTGCACTGATTTTACTATTACTTTTTTAGCCACATTTAGATCATAAATCTTGATAGAAATTTAGACTATTAAATTAGAAAGAAGAATATAATAACCTGGCAAATCTGCAAATAACTATATTAATGCTTTACTTGATTTATATTAGCAAGTGAAGATACAAGCATCTAATATTTTAACACATTTAAAGCTAAATGACTTATTAGTGAACATTTGCCTGAGCTTCACATTTTAATTAAGCTATTTAATAATCAAACCTGATTAAATATACTTAATAAAGCCAACAATATAAACTTATATATAAGGAAACCTCTGCTTATATAAATAAATACATTTACACTAACTGCAATTTCTACTTAAATGAATATTTTTAATAATACAATTGCAACTCTAATTTAACAGATTCAACATTTAAATGTAGATAATAATAATAGACAAAATTATCAAAACAACCAATATAACAAACATAATTCTCAACAGAATTATTAAATGAATAATTATCAAAATCAGAATAATCATCAGCAAATAGGCAATCTTAATTATGTAAATCTTACTTGCTTTAACTATGAACAATCAGGATATATAAAAAGAAGCTGCTCTTTGAATTTAATTTTTAATAATTAGCAATAATAGCCAAATAATTTTGTAAACAATCTACAACCAACAAATAACTTTGTTTTTTAAATAATGTTACAACTAATCTGATATCGTTACCAGTAAATAATATAACAAACATAACAAATAATAATTCAAATACACAAATATTACAACTGTTGATACAATTATTAGAACAATAATAATAACCAATCTTTAAACTAGAAGGTATATCATAAGAGGCTAATAATACAGAACCTTCTTTTGTTTCCTCAAATTTATCTTTACAAGAAATATTCATAAATAAAAGAGACAAGTATTTGTTAAAGAAGAGTTAATAATAGAAAAAGTAAACTAATAGTGAGATATTATTACTAAAAATTCTAATAAACTAAAAGAAAAAAGAAAACCACCTGCTGCTTCAGTTATAAACATAATTAATCTATATACATTACAATAATTCTTTGATCAACCAGCTAATATAACAAATAAATAATTACTATTGATGAATTCAAAATTCTTAATGAATATAGCCCACCTTTTAAAAAAACCTATAGGTTAAAGGTTAAACAAAGGAAAAAACCTTGCAATAATAGAAAAAATTAATCTAACAAATGATAGCGAAATATCTAATAAATTATCAACACTATCTGACTCCAAACTAATGAATATAGAGGAAGATTATGAGGATGAAGAGTATTTTGCTTTACTTATATAATAAAAATAAAAACATTAACTAGAAGTTAACTGCACTATACTGTTAAGCTTATATTAAAATAAGAAGATTTTCTTAATTATTGACTCAGGTTCTTCAGAATGTATTATTTTATTAGCATTATTAAAAGAATTAAACATGAAATGCAATAAAGCATCTAAAATAATTATAATAAATATGAATAGAGAAAGAAGAAGATTGGAATAGTTACTGGTATTTTATATAGGTTAATAGGAAAAATTATTTCATTTAATGCTATTGTAACTGAAATGAATTCCTATGATACAATTGTAGAAAATGACTGGTTAGAGAAAACGGATGCAGTCATATATTATAAGAATAAAATAATATCTTTATATTAGATAGAATATATCATTATTGAATTTTAACAATCTTCAATAATAAGGACTAAACCAGTTAATAACAATGAAAGTAAAAAAAAATATAAAGAAAAAAAATATAAAGAAAAAGATGATAAAGAAAATAAACAAGAAGAATTGTTCAGTTATATAGAAGAAATCTCAATTAAGAAAATGATATCAATCAAATAGGAATTAGAAAAACTAATTATAGAATCTCAAGTTATTAAGGAGTCTTTTTATTAATACAAAGAAATAGAGAAAGAAATCTTTTATATTAGAGTATCTATCTACTACTAAACAAGTAAAAAGATTTAATGAATTCATAGTTGAATATGTGGATTTATTTACTTAAAAATTAAATTAATTTGGAAAAATAAATATAATCTATACTATTGATACAGGAAATGTTTTGCTACTAAAGCAAAGGTTTCATTACATTTCATATAAGAATCAGAAATTCATTAAGGAAGAAATTAATTGATTATGAAAGTCAGATCTAATTCAAACTTAAAAAAGTCAATGGATATCACCAATTGTCATAGTAGAAAAGAAAAATGTTAAAAAACACTTATATGTTAATTACCATAAATTAAATAGTATTATAAAAAAGAATAACTATCTATTGTCATGCATTTATTATATGTTAGCAACATTGAAAAGATCCTAATAGTTTACTTTACTAGATCTTACTAGCAGATTTTGGCAAGTTGAATTAGAATTCAAGGATAAAGAAAAAATCATCTTCATTATCAGATTTGGAATTTTTAGTTAATGTTATGCCCTTTGGTCTTTATAATGCACTTGTAACATTTTAAAGACTTATAGATACTATTTTACACAATATATTATGACAATATATAAATATTTATGTTAATGATATAAATTTTAGCTCAAAGTCATTTGATGAATATCTATTATACTTAGAACAAGTATTCTTATAATTATGACTAGGGTTCCGCAATTCGATTTAATATTTGAATATTCAATTTGAAAATCAAATCAAATTCAAATTCAAATTAATAATTGATTCAATTTAATCAAATTCAAATTAAAGAAAAATGATTTGATCAAATATGAATTAATCTTTGATTTGATTCAATCAAATATTTGATTTGATTTGATTTGATTTGATTTTGCAGAATCCTAATTATGACAGACTGGATTAAAACTTAGTCTAGAAAAATATTTATTCTTTAAACAAAAGTTACAATTTCTTAGACATATAATTAGTAAAGAAATAATCCAAACAGATTCAGATAAAATAGTTACAATCAAAAATTTTCCTATCTTTAGAGACCTAACACAATTGGAAGGATTCATTACTTTAGCATTCTACTATAGAAATTCATTAAAGGATTTATAATATAGTTAAACCATTAATAGGTTATTGAAAAAGAATAGGGTTCTTCAAAATCGAATCGAATCAAATATTTAAGCAATTTGAATTTGATTTGATTTTTCAAATTGAATCAAATCAAATTGAATTGAACTCAAATATTTGTCAAATCAAATCAAATGAAATCAAATATTTGATTGAATTGAATCGAATATAAATTTTTTTAATTTTTATAATGATATATTAAAATAAAGTTATTCTAAGTTTTAATTAAGAAAATTATTAGTAATTGCACTAAAAAAT
>CAMKVN010003136.1:0-11303 GCA_946474995.1 Funneliformis geosporum
GATATAGAATCATTAATTACGTATACAAACCTTATAAAAAACGTATCATTTCCTTATTTCGATTTCTTATAGGGTTAAATACATTTTAATAATTTGTGATACTTTTAAATTCTTTATATATTCTATGAATACAATTCTTTATTATATAGAAGGCAGTTAGTAAAAAAGGGGGAAATCTAAAATTTTTGTTTATTTTAATTATTAAGCTAATTTTGTGTATATGACCAAAATCAACTAAGTGATCTAATAATGTAAATTTTGACCAAAATTTGGATTTCTCCCTTTTCTACTAACTGTCTTTCATATATGTTTATTTTTAACTTTATCTTATTCCTTAAACTGTAGAGTAGGCAAATTTGCTTACAAAGTTAAAAAAAAAGTGTTAATTTCTTTATAAAATATTAAATATTAATATTAGTAATAATATTATTATATAAAAGTATAGTTTAATATATATTTAAAAGATTTTTAAAATAATTGAATTTTAAAATTAAGTTTTAAACAAATTTTTTATAATAATTTTTTAAAATTCTTTAAAAATTTATATGTTTGTATACTAATTAAATCATTTTATCATTAATTAAAGTCATTAAATTTCTTAATAAATTATAAAAATTATAATAATAAAAGTTTTACTTTATAAGATATTTTATAATATTCTATTATAATTAATATTTCTTAAACTGTAAAGCAGGCAAATTTGCCTGCAAACTCTCTAAAATTCTTAATTTTATACAATAAACTACCAAATATAATAAAGATCTACAATATAAATTTACATTATAATCTTTAAATATTATTACATAAATGGATTGATTTATTTTACGCTATTAATTAACAAAAAAAAAATACTTATACCCCTCAAAAACGCCTTATTACTATTATTACCGTGAGCTATATTGATCACCACATATTTCCTTTTTTATTAAAAATTTAAATTACTATGCATGCTTAACTGTAGAGCAGGCAAATTTGCTTGTAATGATCTTTAACTTTTTAATTAACTTACTTATTTAAAAAGATTGCTCTTCAAATAATTTTCACATAACATCTATTTTTCCATTATGACTGAAACCATTAGTTCTATATCAATAGATAAAGAAGTTTATCTTTACTCATTTATTCGAAGTCATAATTCAGATGATGAAGTTGAATTATTAGAATCTGAATTAAGGAAAAAAAGCAGGAAAAGGCCTAAAAAGAATACAAGTAAAATACAAACTGAATCCACTTATGAATCATCAAAAAACTTTATTCCATTTCAATACACATATCCTTTACATAAAACGTATTCAAATTTATCTGATAATTTGAAAATCAAACCTTATTTTGTCTTTCTTAAATTTTTTTTCTAATCAACAAAACTATTGTATAAAATACCAATATATATGCTAATGTACATAGGGTAAAATATGGCAGAAGTAATTTAGTAAGTGAAGGTCATAATTGGACTGAATTGATGGTTCAAGAACTTAAGATATGATTAGCATTAGTAATTTACATAGATGTATTCAAATTTCTAGTGATTGAAGATTATTGAAAAAGGGATATTTATTATTTATTACATGAAATAACTAAACTAATATTTTTATTTAGATTTCAGCAGATAAGTTATTTAAATTTTATTAATAATTTTAATTAACTTTAATTAACTTTTTTTTTAAAAAATTACATTAAGCGATATCTTTATATCTCAGATTGTACCACTCAGCTTCAACTAAAAAATATGTATATAAAACTTGAACCTCTTGCAACACATATTCGTAATATATCAAAACAACTTTATATTCCAGCTTCTAATTTATTTATAGACAAGATGATCGCTCGATTTTCTAGACGTAGTGGTCATATATATTGAATCAAAAATAAGTCTACTTCAGAAGGTTACAAAATTATTTCATTATGTAAATCTGGTTACACTTATACCTTCATGTTTATGTCATGAATTAAACCTTCAGATGTTAATTCAATTCCTAATGTTAACAAAATTGGAGCTGAGATTTATCATTTAATAAATCAGTTTTCATTTCGTAAAGCATTTAATATATTTATAGACAATTATTTTTCAAGCATAAATTTATTTAATTTTCTTCGAAATAATAGTTATAGAGTATACGGTACAGTTCGTACGAATACAGCAAAATTTTCAAACATTTTGAAAAAAGAAAAAGAAAAAAAAGACCTGGAATGGGATCATCTAAAGGGCGTGATAGTAGATAATATCTTATTTTTACTTTGGATTGATAATGGTTCTGTAACATGTTAACAACAATACATATTATTGATAGGAATGAAAGCAGAATTGATAAAAAAAGAAGAAGGCCTTGCGAAACTAGCACAAATAGTAATAAGGTCAAGTTAGTATTTGGAGTATTTGAAGAATCTTCTCGTAAATTTTACCTATACCAAAAGTTATAAATAATTACAATTATCATATAGGAGGTGTTAATATAGCTGACTAGTATTGCAGTTACTATTTAACTCAACTGACAGTTTATAGAATATGGATACCTCTGTTTTTGGTTACTTGACACTTCAATCATCAATTCCTTTCTTATTTGTAAGAAATTAAGTTTGTGTTATATACACAAAAATTTTAGGTTACAATTAGTTCGCGATTTAATTAATGATGTAATAAGTAATCCTTTAAAAAGAATCACACAAAATTCTGAAGGTCAAGATCTTATAGAGGAAAAAACTAACATAAAAAAATATAGGGTAACAAATAGTTTTGAACTTCCCACAGACAGGTTAGTTGGTAATAATCATTTTTTAAAGTATAAAGAAAAAGAGATGCTTGTTTGTAGTGTCGTTATAAATATAGAAAAGCTAATGACATAAACTTAAAAAATCCACCTTAATCTCAATTCTGGTATAGTGAATGTGGCGTTGCTAAGGTTGCTTGTTTAAACTCATTTTGGATTTGGCAAAATGATAAAACCTTTAGTTTCGCTAAATTTTTACTAAGTATTTGATATAGTTTCGCCATTTTTATAAGCTTTGATATCATTTTACCTTTTTCCAAATTTCGCAGATTTTTTAATAAGGTTTTAATATAATTTAACCAAGTTTTACTTTTACCATTTAGACGTCTGTCTAAACTCTTGCGTTGCACTATGCTGTAATAAGCAATGTTCGTGCTTTAAAGATTTTCATACACTTTCTGAATGAGAACTAGTTTTTATTACTATATAAAGTTAGGACTTTTATTATTTTATCTTATTTTATATTATTGGTTAGTATAAAGCATATCAAAATTGATATTTTTGGTATAATATATGTATAGTTATGGCAAATAATTAAAGTGATCGTCAAGGTGAATAAATAAAATTATTTGAGATAATAAATTGTCTATATTTGGAAATTTGTTAATACTGCTTCTTATTATAAAAATAAAAATAAAATTACTTTAAATAAAGTGTTAAGGATTTATATTTGTAAATAAAAAAAATTTTTTTATAAATTGATTAATAAGTTTAAGAAAAAATGCAAAATGAACTTCGGAAATTACGCAGGTAAATTTGCCTGCGAAAACCTACAGTTTAAGGGATAGTTAAAAGTAATTCTAAAAAGTTTATCATAGATTAATCATGAAATTTTTTAATATAATTTTTTTTTTAAAAATTACAAATTTTAGCTTCTAAGTAACCTTAAATTTTTTAATATATAATTAAAAGATAAAGCTTGCTATAATTTATTATAAATTAATTTAAAAAATAATTTTTAAAAAATATTAATTATTTATAAAAGTTAAAAAAAATTAAATATATTCTTTTTTATATCAATACCTTAATTCTGTAGAAAATTATAATAAATAATTTCTGTTTTTTAAATTTAAATAAAAAATTAATTTTTAAAAATGGGAAATAGATGGTCGATCTTTTTTATTTACATAATATTTAATTTTTAATTATTGGCAAAAAGTAACAGGGAAACTATGAAAAGATCTTCCAACAAGCGTCATCGCTTAAGCGACGATATAGATTCTCGTTTATTTCCTTATATTCAACAGATACAACAAGAAAATAAAGGTGTATCTATTTCTACGTATGCTGTTTTTCAGTATGTTCAAAATGTCGATTGTTTCAAAAGAATGAGAAAAGCACAATTAGAGCAAAGCATTGATAGAGGTTCAAATTCGATATTTGGTTTGTTTAAGAAATTACGAAATAAATATAGAATTAAATGTTCTTTTCAACGTTAGTTTTAAAATCGGTAAAGAAACAATACAATGAACAACAAAATGAAGAATCAACACCAAACAAAGCAGAAGAAATTAAATTAGAAAGGTTAGAAGGAAATGTTACAAATATGCTTAAATTATTTAAAGATAATTAAGACACTTAATATGAATTTAGTGAACCATCAGAACTTGATGAAATGGAATTTGAACATCTAGAAATTGAAGGTGTTCAGATGATGGAAGTTAAGGTTTAGATAATTTTTTCCATTTTAATAACTTATGATTATTTTATTACGACATAAATTATAAAATATTTATAATTGAAGGACACAAATCTTATGAACCAATCTATTACAAAAGTATGGTCTCAGCATCGTCCTCAGTCAAATGAACAATCACCTATTAAAACCTCATCAACCGAGTCCAATTCAAATGTTATACCACAATCATTTAAAGCTGCAAATAATCCAAGTTTTATTGATAATAAAATTCAGGATAAGAAAGAAAAAGTCAAAAGTCAAAGGAAATCAAAAATGAATTTTTCGAAAAAAGATTCCGGAAATTTAAAAAGTAAGCATTTAAAATTTAATATACCGTTCCAGTTATCCCATTTCACATAAATTCAATTGATAGGTGAAGAAAACAGAGATGTTTTATCGTTACCTTCAGCCAGATTATCAGACTTGGGTGGAGTTGAATCTTGTATTGAAGAAATCTTGGAATTAGTCGTCATGCCATTGGCTCATCCAGAAATTTATATACATACTGGAGTAAATCCACCAAGGTGATGGAAAATTCTTTTGTAAATAATAAAAATAATATCATCAAGTATATTAATTTATTTTCATGTCAACAGAGGAATATTATTACATGGGCCTCCAGGTTGTGGAAAAACGTTATTAGCGAATGCTATAGCTGGAGTAAGAAATTTGAAATTAGTTCTGATAATATAAAAACTTTACAGTTGTATATCATACAAGCAACAAACTTACGACAACCTTTACAGGAATCTGGCGTTCCATTTATTAGTATTTCTGCGCCATCTGTAGTTTCTGGGATGTCAGGAGAATCAGAAAAAAAGATTCGTGAAGTATTTGAAGAAGCTAAAGTTTGTAAATTTTACTACCAACATGTTGTTGTAGCTTAGATCTTAATGCGATATATATATTGTAGGAAAAAGCTCCATGTTTATTATTTATAGATGAAATTGACGCGATTACCCCGAAAAGGGAAACAGCTCAACGTGAAATGGAAAGACGAATAGTAGCACAATTGTTAACATGCATGGATGGTACTTTGAAATAAATTTGAAACCTCAATCTTATTAAATTTATTTTTAATTATTAACTTATTTAACATTTTCAAATAATATGTAGATTTATCATGGGATAAGACAAATAACCGGCCGATTTTGGTTATTGGTGCGACAAATAGACCGGATTCACTTGATCCGGCATTAAGACGTGCAGGAAGATTTGATAGAGAAATCAGCATGGGAGTTCCAGATGAACAAGCAAGAGAAAAGATTTTAATAGTAATATCATCCAAATTAAGACTTTCTGGTGATTTTGATTTCAAAGCTCTTGCCAAATTGACACCTGGATATGTTGGTGCAGATTTAAATGCGTTGACAGCTGCAGCTGGAGTTATTGCTGTAAAACGAATTTTCACAAATTTGAGTGAATCTGATATACTCAATGTTGATATAAATAACGAAATGAGGACTAATAATATTAATTCAAGCAGTCCATCTACTTTATTCGAGAACCTAAATCCAATTGATAAATTAAATTCTATATCTGCTTTTCTAAAGAATCATCCTGATCCACTTACTGAGGAAGAGCTCGAACCTCTTAGCATAACTAACGATGATTTTTTACAAGCTCTCTCTAAAGTTCAACCCTCATCAAAACGTGAAGGATTTGCAACGGTTCCTGACGTTACTTGGTCTGATATTGGCGCGTTAAAATTTATCAGGGATGAATTAAGAATGACCATTGTTGAGCCCATAAAGCACCCTGAATTGTTCAATAGAGTAGGCATAACGGCGCCTGCTGGTGTATTACTGTGGGGACCACCAGGATGTGGTAAGACCCTCTTAGCCAAAGCTGTCGCCAACGAAAGTCACATTAATTTTATATCAGTCAAAGGGCCTGAGTTATTGAACAAGGTTTGAAATTAAATGTAGAATTAATTGAATGATACGATGATCTATCTATTGATGTGTCAATTTTAATATTTGATAGTATGTTGGTGAGAGCGAGCGCGCCGTACGTCAAGTTTTTGCACGAGCAAGAGCCTCATCGCCATGTGTTATATTTTTTGATGAATTAGATGCTCTTTGTGCTCGACGCGATAACTCTCAGGTTATATTTTGTCTCAATTTATATTCATTTAATTTTTTAACAAATGAATACATTTTAAATTTTTTGATTTATTATAGTCCGAAGCTTCAGCTCGCGTTGTCAATACTTTACTTACTGAATTAGATGGGTTAGAAAATCGAAAACAAGTGTATGTTATAGCTGCTACAAATAGGCCTGGTAATTTCCATCATGCAACCTTACAATATTTTTATTGTTCAAATTTTCACTAAATTCATGTTAATATATTTAAGATATCATTGATCCGGCTATTATGAGACCTGGTCGCTTAGATAAACTTTTATTTGTAGAATTACCCACAGCATTTGAGAGATATGAAATTTTAAAAACATTAACAAAGCGGACTCCTTTAGGAAATGATATTTCTTTAATTAAGATTGCTGAAGATCAAAGATGTACTAATTTTAGGTAAGTTTGGATAAGTTATAATGAAGATATATTGGAAATTGATATTAAATTAATTATGTTATTCTGAATAAAGTGGTGCAGATTTGGCATCCCTCATTCGTGAAGCGGCCGTATCTGCATTAAGATCTACACTATATTCACAAGACGAAAAATTGCCAGAAAATGAAATATTTGTAAATACTTGTCATTTTGAAACGGCCTTCAGCAAGGTAGCTCCTAGCGTTTCAAAATCAGATAAAGACAGATACAATTCTTTGAGAGTTAAGTTTGGTTGTGTTACAGAAAAATAACGTTACGAAACGAATAGAGCACGGTTTGGAACTTGGCAATTTTTACAGACGAATCGAATTTTTAAAGATAATATTAATACTAAAATGTGCTTAATTTTTTATTTCGCAATTTTGTAAATATATTTAATAAAATAATAACTTAACTGTCATTTTTATTTATGCAGTATTACTATTAAATGGGAACTTACATAAATCAGTAGATATATGAAAATACTATTACCTTATCTTCCTCTCTATACAAACTGCTAAAGATTTAATCGACTCATCTGATTCCTTGGGCGCTTTGCAGTAAAAATGTAAAATATGGACTTATTTTACTAAAAAATCATAATTAGCATAAAGTTAAATTTTTATTTTTTGTAATTTTCTCCCTTTATACTGCAAAGCGCCCCCTTAAACCTTTCAACCTCCTATTTCAACTCTTCAAACGACTTATTCTGAAAAATGAATGATTCCAAGTCCTTTATACATGATCAAAAAGTTAATCAATTTACAATATTATCTCAACTTCTATGCATTTTTACGTAATAGACAATTCAGCAAATTTATAGCTATTATAGTTATTTTACATTTTAATAGGTATCAAGGATCAACTTATTTTTTTAGAAAATTCATTGTTTACTTAACATTAATACACACTAACTGATATTATTATTCAGTGGAAAAGCAGATCAATTAAAGTTTTAAATATTCCTCGTTTTGTTAAATCTGACGTAATATAAAATATCTTTACCAAATATGATACGATTACCTAATTTTTAATAAATTGAATTTACAGACCTCATCAAATTCATTACAATTCAACTTAATTTAACAGGTTTACCTTATAATACTAATTAACTAACTACTGCACATACCAAATGATCTGATGATGTACATTTCTAATATTATGTATAACGAACAAATGTGAATTTTTTTATAAACTTTTAATTTAGTGAAACTCATTTAATATTTTTATAAGCATATTTTAAATAACATTTATAACAAATTATATATTATAATTCTAATCCTTTTCAAAATTGTCAGGATGTCTGCTTAATATTTTAACAAAAATGTTCGACAATATTTAAACAAGGCAATTTGTTGAAATAAAATTTTTTAAAAATATTAAATAACATCTATTTATTTGTTAAAATTCGATTTAGAGAAAATCATCCATAAGTATATATAATAGTAATAAAAATTAAACGAGAAAAAAAAATTTGTTACCTGTTAATAATTTATTAAGTTTAGCAATCTTAGAAGAGACCGACAAATCAATAGTCTTATCACTTCCGAATTCAATCACCAAACCGCCAAGGATTGATGGGTTAACCTTAATTTATGTCAACGTTTAATATATTTGTATTGTTAGCATAATTTAATGTAATTTGTACAATTAATTAAATATGAATTAGAACATACTTTATTCGAAATAAGGAGTTTTTGATTTGAATCAACGAATTTGCTCTTACTCAATGAATTTTTAAGTTGATTCAAAGTTTTAGAATCAAGTGCCTAAATATATATAAATATATATTAATAGATAGAATTTAAAATTAAGTAAAACTTTTTAAAAAACCAACCTTAGCAGAGATTATCGTAACAGGAATTTCGTTACGATTAGCTGTCATTAATGATTCATACGCATCAATAATTTTTAAAGTTTGAGTAAGTCGACCATTTTCAGCTAAAACTTTGAAAAAATTCTTTGTAGTGTCTGAATAATTTCCATCTTTTAATAATTGTTTTACACCATCTTTCTTTTTTTGACGACTTAATGAAGGATCTTCAAGAAAACTACGAATATTTAGATCTTTTTCAATTACTGTTTTAACTTTCTTAAGTTCAGTTTCAACCTTTTCAAGATTATGTTGCTTAAAGGCAGCAGAAAATAATGCCGTAGAATAACGACCTTCAATACCATAAAGAGTCAAAGGAATCTATAAATTAAAGTCTTAATTAACATTAAAAATATTAGAGCGAATGACTGGATTAAATCATTACCTTGACACTTTTAGAAGCTGGGGCGGCATAGCCTCGAGCAAACTATTATAAATATAAAAAAGGAGAGAATAAAATATAAACTTATGAGAGTGGGTATGAAAATAACTAACTTACCTTTGGAACAAAGTTCAAGGCTTGTTTAGCCAAGCTGAAAGAGGTGAATGAGGTCATTCCAAAAAAATAAAGTCGAGAGAATTTTAATCACTTTTAATTTTTCATCACTTTATTAAAATTAAAGATTATCGTAATTGGATAATGAATAGTTTACTAAATTAGATAGGATCTACAAATAAAAATAAAAATGGAACTTATTTAATCGAACGTGTTTTCTTGTAAATTTTTTTTTCTTCTTTTTTTCTCAATTTTCATTTAATAAAATCATTAACCCGCGTTCTTATTTATAATGTTCCATTCAAATAAATTAAAATTAGCAAAATTCAAATTACAACAAAATGTAAATCATGGCCAACGTTATTATGCTTCAACTATTCAACTTCCTTTTCACCCTCATTACGTTCCGCCAGGTCAACCTACAACCACTTCCATTATACGAAAACAAACAAATTCAACAAACAAAAATTTTTCGAAAACATCAAGAAATCCATCTACAACTTTTGGAATCTATTCTTTCAATCATGCACAACTTTCACAACCTTTTCCAATTAGTGTATTAAATAATCCTACCAATTCAATGATTTTAGGACTTGTACCAAGGTTACAAGAAATTTCTTTTTCAAAAAAAGATGATGTTTTATTATCGGCAAACTTTTTTGGTAATACTAATAATGAAGCTACAAGAAGAAAGATTCCTTTTTTATTTAGAATTTCTACAATATGTTTTGTAGTAGCTGGTTTTATTAGGAGTTATCGTCGAAAGAAGAGTAATATTAATGGAAACGATGATTATCGAATTGGCGAGAACTCTTCTAGCTCGGAACCTTCATAATCTAGATTCTAGAAAAAAATAGGCATGATCTTTATTTTAGGTAAAGATTAATTTTTTTATTTTAAATGCTTTGATTTGTGTGAATTATAATTTCAATAATTATGTATAGTTTCAAATCAATGTACATATTATGCAATAAACATTTTGGAAATATGATTTCTCTTAAACAATTTTTCTCGCCTTTTTGTAATTTTCAATTATTATCAAGCTTTTTTATTTTATCATTGAGATATTGAAAAAGGTTTTGGTATAAATTTTACTTAAATATGTATATAAATCCTATTTAGAATTTGTAAACTAAATTATCATTTACAGATTTATTGATATTTTTACTCTTTTATAACCTATAAATAAATATAGTAATTTAATTTTTAATTATTTATTTCATATAAAAAATATATTAATCTGCTTAAATTTAATTCTATTTATTTAGTTTATCTTTAACTGCATTTTGTAAAACTTATTTCTTTTATTACAATTTGAGTTTATTTTATTTAAATTTATTTTTGTTTCAAATAATAAACAAAGGAATTAATTTAAAAACATAATTACTTTTTATTTCTTATCTATTAATTAG
This sequence comes from Funneliformis geosporum, assembly GCA_946474995.1. Taxonomy (NCBI): domain Eukaryota; kingdom Fungi; phylum Glomeromycota; class Glomeromycetes; order Glomerales; family Glomeraceae; genus Funneliformis; species Funneliformis geosporum. Next base: position 10,775 of record CAMKVN010003136.1, read on the forward strand.
ATTGTGAATTATTATATTAAACTTTGAGTTTATCTTTAAGAATAAATAAATTCTTTAAACCTTAAGTAAAAAATTTTAATTTTAAGAAATTCTGGATATCTGTAAGATAAATAAAATAGTATTGGTATTTGGCTGGTTAAATTTCTATTTGGATTAAAAATTTTTTGGTTATTAATTAGCCAAAAATTTTTGGTTAGGTTAAAATGCTAACATTATTGTAAAACTTAAGATTTTTAAGATTGCAAAGTTTGAATGATAAAAAATTTACTTATTACAGTAAAAGTAACTTAAACTTATATATATAAAGATAATTATTCTTAATAATATTAATATTACATGAAACACAATTATATTAAAAGTGACTAATTACATATCATTGAGTAAGCAGATAAAGAGATATTGATTATTAAAATATCTATTAATATATAGTCCTTTACTTGTTCTAAACTAATTAGTGTTACACTAAAATCATTAGGATGATCTTCCTAATGTAGATCCTTAGAAAACTATGTTAACTTTGTTAACTTCG
>CAMKVN010003137.1:0-11303 GCA_946474995.1 Funneliformis geosporum
TGCTATTAAAATTGAGGTACGAGACATAGTAAATCATATGATCCGTACCTCAATTTTAATAGCACACCACCCATATGTAGATATTAAGATTTTAAGGGATTTTTAAGTAAATATTAATGTGTAAAATTAATCTGAATCAATGGGAAAATTGTCGGGTGAAGTCGGGTTCGGGTTAAAACTTTTGCATCCAGGTATGGTACCCTACCCGAGAACTAATCAGAACGCATCTTTTGCTGACATTGTGTCACAAACAAATAAAAGTTTACGTTTATTATAAAGCTTTAATTCATTGGAAGAGCCGAAAGTAAGAAGTTAAATTTAGGAAAAAAACATTTTAGGTGATAGTCTCAAATCATATTGTAAAACTCAATGGACAACTGCTTGTGAATGTGTTAAAAGTAAATTACGTTTAGACGCAGACCCATTATATTAAGTACAATACAAATTATCTAAAGATTGAATAAAAAGTTATCAGAGTAAATTTCTGTTATGAATTATATACAATATTTTGTTAGACACACATCTCAAATTGATTTCATATGTTTCGTAGTCATATGATGGTTCCATGCATAAATTTTTCATCTGATGAAAAGAATTGCAATATTACTTAAAGTAACGGTTAAAAAAAAAATCCAAATAATTAATGTAATCAATAAAACTTTACTTTGATTTAAAGATTAATTTGTCAAATAAAATTAAGCAAGGCAGGTGAATAGAAATTATATTTTTATTATTTAAATTAATAAAAAAACTAGTAAAAGTATTATGGACAGAAAGTATGTATATCAAGCTAACGAATTGCGTGATAAATTTACTCATTCAATAAGTTCAATACACCACTATAAAAAGCCACCAAAATTAAAATTAATTTATATGAATAGAAAAGATTACAAATACACAAATTAATATATGTTTATACCTCGTCATTTCCCCCTAGTCTTTCTTTGTGACAGACAACTTCTTGAAATGTATCGTTATTAATAGTAAATTGAAAATCATGACTACGTAAAATTTCTTGTTGTTTAAGATTACGAATGTTAATAATATCATTTGATTTCAAATATCCTTGACAGTTTTCTAATTTACTAATATTAAACTTCCAAGTAATATATGAAGCGGCAAGACTCACTAAATTACATAAATAACAACATTAACCTTTTTAAAAATGAAAAAGGATAAAATTAAAAAATTAATGTCTACCTTCTATGTGTTCAGTTACTGGGGATTTATAACCTAAATTAATTCCAAGATATGTATTAGAAATTTTGTTTTTTAAATTAAATCTATCGGTGTATGAAGCTGCTTCTTTATTGCTTGTAAATATGACTTCCCAAAAAGAAGTCGAATTCGGTGTATTATTTGCAAAAATCTATATATATATAAAGAGTTAAAAAATTTTCTATATAGTTAAGATTAATAAATAAATATAATAAATATACCAATTGAGACCCGCTTCCTGTAGTATAGCGTAAATATTTAATTGCACTTAAATATTTTCCTGTAGCAACATGTTTTAAAGTTACAAAAGATCGGTTTTTGATTAATTTTGCCTCATCCATGACAATTTCCTCAAATACTTTAATTAATTCATTTACATAATGAATTCGTTCATTTTTCTTAAAAAATTCAGTTAAAAAATAATCATTTTGAAATGATTGGTTTAGGTATTTCTTTTGTTCCTCTATATCATTAATTTCGGCATTATAACATAACTGCCGAAAATTTAAGATAAATTTTGAAGTCTCGCCACCTTCTTTGTCAGGAATATATCTTAATAATTGTAATTTCCTTTTATTCGAATTCTTGAATAATGTAAAGGAAATGTCTTCTTTAAGTACATTAACAAGTTCATTTAAAGTAGTTATGTTTTGAGAAATATCAATGGTAGGATTAATAACCAACATTGCAAATTTAAGGATTTCATCGTCTCTTGTAATTTGCTTAATAAAACAATACGCTTGAACTTGTTTAATCCATAGATTTGGATGTATACTTCCATCATAAATTTGAAGTTCCATTTTATTAGAGTTGGGGAGTTTATTTTTTTTGGAAAGAGTCGATTACTATTCATTTTATACCTAATTTTTCATAAAGTTGTACAAAAATATTATTTAGCATAGTACGATGATCACATTTTTTTTAAAATCATGTGACTTTAAAATTATTTGAAATAATCATTAGAAAGATAAATGATGTCCGGCACAAAAGACGGGAAATCATCAAAATATAAATTATTATAAATTTAAATAATAAAGTTGTCTTTATCAGAAAATACGCGCCGACCCAGGGAAAGTTAATTTAAAAGAAACTATGCTGTAGTAAATTACATGTAATTTTCTAATAATCATATTATATTATAATAAATTTTTTTTTTCCAAGCAAAAATATGACTAGTAGTAAAGTAAGACCATTGAATTCTCCCTTTATTTTGCTGACATTTATAAAATTAGGTTTGAAGAAATCGAATAAATCTATCCCGATGCATAATATAAAATTATTTAAGCGTGTGTTAGACAAAGGAGCGATTGAATTTTTATGGCATAAATATTTTAGTAATATGGCCAAATATTTTCATGGAGAGAAATTAAATTTTTTAATTAAAAGCTATATTTTTCGATGTTTTTTAATAATCGTGTTAATATCTAACATTGTACATTTCTGCACATTTCTTGAAACAAATATACAATTCCATGTTCATTTTCATATACTTACAAGCCTTTTGTAGAAGAGATTTAAATAGTTCCGTAGATGTCAGTAGTACTTTAAGCAAACTATGGTCGAAAGTTATACTGAACTGTAATACTTATGAAATATTACGGTCTAAAAAAAAATTAAGCATTTTAATTTATATAAATTTGTAATTTTTAAAGAAATTCTAATTATTGGTATTTACGTCTTTCACAATCACAACTAGCTAAAGTAAATAGTTGTTGAATTCTCAACATCATCGCGTCCGACCGCCTTGTTTGATTTAGTAAATGGAACCTGCCTTGTTTCTTGTACATGGTGATAAAAAATAATCAATGAGATGTTATTATAACGAACCTCTCTATAACGAACTCTGGATATAAACGAACTTTAAATTTTTAAATTTTATATTAATTCATTATAAATAATAGAATGATCCTTATAAAACATAGTATAGAACTTTTTTTATTCTTACAGAGCCACCAGACTGTACTAAACAAGTGACATTAGAAATACTGTAATTATGTCATATTAATGTGTGTATATGGGTAGTGTGGTGTGCTATTAAAATTGAGGTACGGAATAATATTTACTATGTCTCGTACCTCAATTTTAATAGCATACCACCCATATATATATTTGCGTGGTTTGTTTCTTTCAAATACGTTTTTCTTTTATAAATTTTGACTTGAAATGTATGTTATCTCTTATTTTATGGAAATAGCTTAGCTATTTTATTTTTATTTTATTTTTTTAAGTGGTAAAAAAAGCTTAGAATTTTATTTTGCAATTATAAAAGAAATATGAAAAGCTTGATTGGTGAAAGTTTATTTAGAATTATTAATGTAAATTTTTCTTTTTATTAAATATATTAAATATATAAAGTTATATAAAGCATAAATATACTAATTTGAAGCATATGCTAAAATTTAAAATGATAAAATTTGAGTATTATTATTTAATTTTTTTTTGTCCTTTCTCGTTGAAAAGCATCGCGTAATTCTCTTTTTATTAATTTAATATCAGAAATATTAAATAAAAAAAGTTAATTAATAAAGAATTAAATACCTTTTTTGAATCATATATTAATGAACAAAAATATAGAAAGTGTGTTTCTATCATCTAACTTTCTTCGCACCTTATTGTAAACAAAATTTCTTTGAAAGACCGCGAGAATTTTTTTTCAAGATAATGTTACACAAACGTCAATTTCGTCCAATAATATTTCGTTGTTCTTTGTAATTTAAATACAGAGCACGAAAAAATATGGTTTTCTTTAATAAATTTATATACTCATATTAGATATCATATTTAAAGAATCAACAATTTGGCTATTATATTTGCACTTTCAATATTACTAGTTTCACCGCTTATAAATGATATCTCACTGTTTATAAGTGATTTATCAATACGTAATTGGTTTAGGACTGGATGTTAATTTTGGAGTTGGGTCAAAAGTAAAATGTTCCATTATACGGTATATAATTTATTTAATATTACACATTTTGGAAACCATTTCGGATATGAGCATTGTATCGAGTATTTTGTTGATTTTTTTCAAATTAAAAATTTAAAATTATACTTAAAATAGCATTTTTTTATGTTAAAAAATCCTTCATAGAGTGTATAAATTTTTTTGACGATCGCGAATGCGTTATTCGCATTCGTGATCATAAATCCGCAATTTCACATATCTTTAAAAAAAATATTTTAATTTATTTTTTGTTGTTTATTACTTATTTCTTTGTTTGAATAAAAAAAAACACAAGTCTAAGTTCCGAAATCAGTTTACAGAAAGTGAATCCTTACAAAATGTAATGTCAACGGGTAGCCAATGCAATTTTGCAAAAGCAAATTTTTAAAATCAGATCTTTTAAATAATGAACATACGTCTCGGCCTCTATTTACTGTACATATTCTTTAAAGTAATTTGGTAATATTTCTTAAAATACATTTTTAAATAATCAAATCTTTTATTAATACAAATGAATGTTAATTTTTTTAAAGCGAATGTAAAAATAAGCATTCAAAATCTCTTTTAGTCAGAAGCAAACACAATCACGTGATTTGTTATTTATTAGAACACGACAATTTTTTTTTGAATATTTGATATCGACAATTGTGACTGGAATAGAGGCTTTAACTGACTTCATTTGAAAAAAACTGACCATTTGAATTATCTCTATAATTATAATTTTTAAAATGAATATATATATATACAGTATATTAAAAGGAATAAAAATTAATCCTATTATTACCCAAGGTTTTGTGACGCAAAAAAAAACAGCATTGTATTACGTTATATATATATATATGAAAGGTAAAAATAATTTTTATCATCCTAGTGACGTTGCTGACTTAAAATATATGCTATTTTGAAAAAGATACGGTTTATGTTAAACTAATATGAATGGTCGGTCACGGTACAAAGGAACTGTCTCTAATCCAATATTCCGATAATGTTCGATTTAACAATTAATAGTAATGTTCGGAATCTTCATTTAAGAAGAAACTTGAATGAAAGACGTTTTATTATTTAAAAAGCAATAATATACTCATTTCTCAATTTACATGAAATGAAATATCAATTTAACAAAAAAGTATAATTATGAACTTTAGAAGAAAGTTATCTTGATATTTCTGATTTAAATTTTAGTACCTTAGGTTATGAAGTTCCGTTTTTTGCATCCGTTTTTCACATTGTGCGAAGCATGTTTAGCTCATATTTAAGAACAATCCTTTTATTTTTCTTTCTATTATTAGAATCAAATATTTTCAAAATTATTATCTTGGTTTTTGTCAATTTATGATGGAAACAAAACATATCGTTTCTGTGATGTTAATTTTTGGTTAAATTTAGTATTTAAAAATAAAGATTATTGAGAAATATTAATTACAATTAATTAATTATTTTTTTTTCATTTTATTTTTTTTTTTACAAAAACCAGCAACATAATTATTATCGTTATTTCGTCATTATTCAATTATTAGGTATAATTAAAAATAAATAAATATCTATCTATATTAATCTATGTATGTGATTTAAAATTTCCCATCTTTTAAAATTTTACAAATCTTTTACGTTTAGGAACAGGTTCTTTGGCTGGTTCTTGGGAAACACAAGTACCTGCGTAAGAAAATGCTGCTTGACAACCTACATCACAAAAATTGGGACCAGTACCACAAAATCCTGTACCACCACAGCATGGAGCACTGAGAGTATTACATTTATGACCTCCCATCTTTGGACATCCATTATTAGCAAGAGGAACTTCTCCAACACCTTTGATAGTAACTGTTTTGTTGAAAAAAAAAATTATGTAAAGGTTAGATAGGTTACATTAGAATTTAAAGTACAAAATCTTAAAAAAAAAAATTTTTTTTTGTACTCACAGAATGGGGAATACCCGTAATTTGCAGGATCATTTCCAACAGTTATAGAATAATCAATCGCAGTCACCATTGACGGTGGTACAAAAAAAGTGCAACTTAGTACTAAAAAGAAAAAGGAAAAGGAATTATTCGATTAGTTTTTATTATCTTTCATTTCGTCCCTCTTAGTAAGCATCACGTTTCTAACATACCTTTAGGGTCAACCTTTTCGCAAATTTTCATTTGTTCTTTTAAATCTTCCGGTGGACCTTTGACTAAACGTACATCAACCGTTAGTTCAGTTGGAGTTACTGCATTCAAGGTCCAAGTGACATTATAAGGTTGATTGACATCCAATACATCGCCCGATAATGGGAATGTAATCGTATATCCAGCATTGGCACGTGAGGTACATAATATAGTCAAAAGGAATAAACATAACAATGATTTTGCCATATTTGAATCGTTTTATAAATCCGGTTTAAATGAAAAGGAAGAAAAAAATAATTTTTCAAGAAATGTAAAATTACTTTTTTTTTAGTTGAATATAACGCGGGCTTTATATATAGGATACAAGATTTTTTTTCCCGATTCACGAGACAATTTGCGTTAATCTCGAAAAAAAAAAATAAACTAAAAATAAACAAAAAAGTAATGAATGTTTCAATTTAGTATAATACTTAGATGAAATACCTGTTTATTTACTGTATTTATGAATGAAATTGTTTATTTGTAGACCAAATTAATATTTAAATTATTTAATATTTTTAAACGGTTACAGACATGAAACATGTAATGCATGTTATTATTACAATCCTTTTCTTTGTGTATGTCATCTTGTTACACCAACGGTTCCCACCGTCAGTTCCTCCAGCCATTTCCGCCAGTAAAAAAATTCAAGTGAGAATAATAAATGGGCTTGGGCAGTAACTGGTAATACAACATGATAATCTATATTATTGTTGGTTGAAAATGTCGGTTCTAAAATAAATCTTAGTAGTCGATCAAGAAGAAAAAAAAATTTTTTTTTTTTTTTTAAAGTTCGTCTTTGAAAATTCCCAAAATCATAATTTCATCATGCAAATATCGTTGTCTTTAAGACACAACGCACAATCATAGATTATCAATCGTCATTTGATTAAGTTTTACCTCCTTCCCCACCCAAGTATATTTATTTTTAGATTGGAAAGAAATTTCCTTTGAAGGCCACAACATTAAAAAACCTGATATCGGTCGATTGTACCACGATACCACAGTAAACATTGTATGATGTAATATGGATCACGTGATAGGGACAGTAAGAGAATTCGATCAAAAGAAGTAGGAATGTTTTGTGAAAACATCTGTGTCACTACGAATTGCTTGCATCAGTATGAAATTAACAAAAATAAATCAACGCATCGTTAGATTGTTAGATTGTTCTAATTTGTTGTGTTTTTTCTTTTCACATTTCTTGAATTTTGAAATCAGTTAAAAATAGGTGGTGAATTATGGAAAAATATTGGTTTCAGTCTATTTTTAGGCTAAGTTGCTAAGTTTACAAAGAACAAACAATCTCATCCCGGTTATGAGGAAATTGGTATCTATGACATCAATCATTCCTTTAATATAACAAAAATATGTCATCAAAGCAAATTTGACTATTTTAAGTAATAAACATAATTGGATTGTCTATTATTTATTTCTTTTTTATCAAAATTTTGACAATATTTCACACATAAAAATATTACGATTCCATGACCACAAAAATTGAACCTTTCTATTACCGGCTTAATTATCAAGTTAAGCATGCGGATGTGCATTGAACTCAAAGAATTCATAAAATGTTTGAATATAATTTCAAAGATGGAATTGAAGTTTTAAGAAATAATAAATGATATAAAAAATTTAATTACCAACTGTAGCAAAAATTAACTTCCATAACTTTTAATTTGTCGAATAGTTACACTAGTGCTCCGAAAGGCTCGATTCGGATCGGGTTTATAACTCGAACCCAACCCAATTTTGTAATCAACTTATAAAAATAAACGGGTCATTTAAATAACCTGAACTTTGACCCAACCCGATTCGTTCCGACTCAAATTTTAATAGTCCAAGTATATTAGAAATTTTATTTCATAATTTAAATAACAGATTTCAATCGCATTGGAAGAAATCTTTTTTAAAAGTTTTTTTGGTAAAAAGTTCATTACGCAAAACTTTTCGTTTTTTCGAGTAGTTTTATTGTCAGGCTATGGTAAGGTCAATAGCTTCACTTGATAATTACAAATGAATATCGTTATAAATGAAGTTAGAAATTTAAGATGTGTAGCATAAACTTGAATATCTCATGTAAATCCTTCGATTACCCCCGGGTTTTAATTTGGGTCAAACATTACAAATGCTAATTCTAATTTTTAGTTTTTAAAACAATAATTTCTAGCCACTTTCCTATCGCTCCAACAAAAATATGTTGTTAAAGTTTTGAAGAATTAGTAAAAATTAAAATGTAAAATACAAATTTATAACGTAAAAGTGCTTGTTTTGTTCAATTGATATAAATATCTTAAAGTCTAAAAGATATGTATAATATTAACATTTGGCGCGCTATAAACCTATAAAGTAGTAAATTAAAATACTCAAATTTGTCTCAATAAAATTATAATACTGTTTCAGTTAAAGGCCTTTGACGGACCATGACCGACCGTATTTTTAATATATTATAGTTGCGTGCAATTCATTTTATAAACGATAATAATTATTTTATTTTGTCTTTCGATGAAATTGTTTATCGAAGATTATTTAGGAGTTTTTCCCAACATTCATTGTATTATTTTAAACACACCATTTCGGTTTACAAAAGGTTTAGAAATAATTGGTGAAGTAAATGAGAAAAAAAAATAAAATATAAAACATCAATTGATAAAATCTGATATATTGAATTTGATTATTAAAGAATGTCTTAATATGCTAATAAAATTATGGTCATAGAATTTGATTTCATCATACTTCTGAACTGTTAAATTCCATTTTCTAAATGATATAAAATGGAAGCCTTAAAATTTGAATCATGCTTCCAAGTTGGATATTGACTTTAGAAATGATTTGCATTCAAAATTCAGCAAATTTTGCATTTTTTTAAAATTTGTTTATAAAAGATATAATTATATATATATGATTTACTTATTCCTTTCAGCCTATTTGATATGCGTAGCATATTGAACTTAAGCTTTAGTGCGAACTTATTTATTTAAACATTTTAATTTATAAAAATTATATTAATGTGTTTATTTTTAATACAAAAATTTCTTGGTTACAGCAAATAATACATAGTCGGTCGGTCAGAAGTATTTAACAGACCGACGGTAACGGTTTTGACCGGTCGTGACCCTGACACCCTAGTTGCAGTATGAAAATTTCAGTTCGCCAAATATATTAGATAATCATGTAAAAATAAACATCAATCCAGATCAGAATAGCAATAAAATTTTTATATGTTAATTTATTTGTAAGATCAATAGGATAACGATAAGAAAAATAGTAAGCAATAATAAAAAAAGTATTATAAAGGCAAACCATTTTTCTTGCAATAGTCAATAGCTTGCTTATGTTGTTTATAAGCAGCTAATCTCATATATTTCTCACCCAATGCTTCTTCCTTAATACCAGCTTTATCAGATAAATACAAAGTAGCGGCATTAAACATACCAACAGCTTTGCCATTTTCAGCGGCCTTGGTAAAATATAAAGCAGATTCTTTTAAATCCCTTTGAACTCCTACACCTTTAAATAAACAGTCACCATAACGTAATTGAGCTTCAGGAAATTCATCGCCTGAATCCGAAGCTTCTTTATATAATTTTGCAACTAATTTATTTTTATCTGTTTGGTCAATATCAAGTCTAACCAATTTTTGTTGAATATAATATGCTTTAAAGTATTTTGCTTTCACATCACCTAAATCAGCATATGCTTCAAAACATTTATAAGCTGATTCGCGGTTACCATCACGAAGTTTGTGTTGTTTCGCTGCTTCATCTACTGTCATGTAATCAAAATCCGCAAAATTTGGTATATTCATAATTTATTTACTTCTTCATCTGACAATTTAAGAGAGTTAGAGTCGGAAGTATCTAGACGATTTGGCACAGGAGGTGGTCCACAACCTTTCTTTTTAAGATCTTGTAGTATGGTAAAAATCTTTGAAAATTGAGGTCGAAATTTATGATCGTAATGAACAGCTAAGATATTAAAGATATTAAATTCACAGAAATATTTAAATGTAAAGAGCAATTATATTTAATTTACAAATAATAAATAATTATTAATACCATTGATTGAGAGTTCCTGGTATTCACTTGGTAAAAAAGAACTATGAGAAAATGGTTCACGATAATTTTTGATGCAAACTTGCTCTTGTATTGCAATAATATCCCCCCAAATCTCTCATAATGAATTCTTTCTTCGGCAATTTCCCAAAGAAGTATACCAAAACTATAAACTTCACACTTGGTATCATATTTATGTTTTTCACCATTTAGTAATATTTCTGGGGCGCAATACCGTACAAATTCTAGAGTGACTTTTTGATTTCTTGTTCTTTCGGATACTGATCGACTTGATTTAAAATTTGCAATTTTGGCAGCTTCATGAATTGTAATTAAGATATTCTCTGCTCTTACGATCTACGAGTTGAGTTATTCCTCCCCCCCCCCCCAAAAATAACAAATGGTTTGGGATGAAAAGATTTTTCTAAAAAAAAAAAAAAATAAAAAAGGGGGAGATAAAAAAAGTTACCGAAACAGTTCTCAAGAAATTTAATCCTCTAGCAATGTCAAGGGCCAATCTCAATTTAAGCCTATCTTGAAGTGGACCATGTATTCACGTAAATTGCCATAATCAGCCATTCTGTCACCAAGTAGAATTTATCACCTTCTGCAGTTAAACCAAAATATTTAAGAATACATTCACATGCTTGCAATTTTTTTAAAATTGTAACTTGATTTTTAATACTATTTTTATCATCTATACCGCTATCTTTATCAGCTGCTAACTTTAACGCGACATAATAATTCAATCCAGCTTTGCTTCTCTTATATTTTCTTATAGGGATGTTAAACGGTCCCAAATGACTGTAAACAAATATTGAAATTACGAGTTATAGAAAAGTCTGATCGCTTATCTATTATAAGTAACCCTTGATAAATAATTGTAATAATAAATTTTATGAATAACTTATAAAAGAAATATGAACTTTGGAATCG
>CAMKVN010003138.1:0-11301 GCA_946474995.1 Funneliformis geosporum
AAATTATGTGTAATGTAACAAATTACTATCGATTTTTGTAACTTAAGCTGAATTTTTGCCAAATCACATGACCGAATTAGCTAAATGTTTACCGAAAGGTATTAGTGCCGAAAGAAATGATTTCGACTAGTGATATATTATTAATCTAAGCTTTACTGTTGAACTTAGAGTAACAGTAACTTAATAATAAGAAGTAATATATATATTTAATTAAAATTACTATGAAATAAGTTCAGTCTTATCACAATTAACCAAATATAAATTAATCTATAAATAGTTAAAGTATAAAAAATAATAATAAATTCACATTTAAACTATTAAAGGTGATTTACATAAAAGGAAATAAAGTTTATAATTCAGAAAAATATATTTCTTTATAATAAATAGATTTTGTATTTTTAGAATTCTTTACTCTTAGATTCTAAACTTTTGAATTCTTATTATGAGTTCTTGAATTTACATCTAAGTTATCTTTTTATATTAATATATACTTTATCTTATTTATACAAAAATATAATTATAAGAAAATCTATATCTAATATTATTTTAAAATAAATAATTTTTAATAATAAAATAATTAATATATATAATATATAATCTAAATATTATAAATAATAAAACTATATTAAATATAAAAATATAAAAATAATAATAATAAAATAAATAAATAATATAAGAAATATAAAAATGTTAAAAATATTAAAAATGTTAAAAGAGTTGAAAATGTTAACATTTTTTCAGAATTTTATAATGCAGTAATTTTGTCTTGATCTAGTATTAAAATTTGATTTTAACTGTTTTTTTTTAATTAATCACAATTTGTATTTATTTTAGTTTGAGTTCATCTATTTCTAGTTATATACATTAATACCTTATTTTGAAGAGTATCACTTTTGACATAAATAAGTTTTTAAAGAAAATCTGAATAGTCTGAATTTGATGATGATTGGTATAATAAAACAAATGTTTTTTGATCATGTAAAAAAAATTTGGCTCTTCAATTATCATTATCTAATATATGTGATAAAATAGAATAAGAACTAATGTTTTTAAATATATATTTATAATTTCTTATTTTTAGATCTGACTCTCTATATAATTAACTGTAATATTAACATTTTCAACATATTTTAATTTTGTTTTATCCTTTTTTTTATATAATAAACTAGAGCTTATCATATTCTTCAATTGTATTTTTAGGTAACTCTTATATTATTAACTTTATAGCATTAATTTCTCTTTAATTATTATTATATGATTAGCTAAATCTGATCTTTATAACATTTTCTACATATTTATGTTCAAACTTCTTATCAGACATATTATTAAAAGTTAAAGATATAAATACAATTACTAGTTTATAAAAAAAGTTTTTTTAAAATTATTATTTTTTAAATTTAAATATTAATGTATTTTTAAAACAAAAACAACTTTCACATTTATAATAAAATTTCTCTTGATTATTTATTTGAAAGTTATTGATAAATTATTCATTTTGTTTATAGTTTCTTAGTTTTGTTACATGTTAAGAAAATTTATTCAGAATATTTATAAATTTAGAGATTTTTTGAGACTAACTTAATTTTTAAGCTACTAAATATTGTGATTTATATTATATATAATAAAATTTAAGGATAAAAATCAGATTTAATTTTTCTTATCAGCCGATATGATTAAATAAAATCTTACCTTTTCTAGAGATAATAAATTATTTTACCTTTTAAATTTTATTTCAAGCAGAAATAATAATTTTCTGTAATTTGAAAATATTACAAAATTTCTTTAAATGCATCTAACTTATTATTTGAGTTAGTTATCATAATTTTATAAAATTTAATATTTTTAAAATTTTATAATTTATATTATAGAATTAATTAAAAATTCATAAGATCAAATTTGATTATTAAACTTTAATACTTAAAATTCATATTATAAATATATGTAAACTAAATTAGTATTTTTTAATAAACATGATAATGCATAAAAAATTGCTATATACTCTCATATTAATAAACATTCTGATATTTTTAAAGAAATAAAGATATTTTATTTTACACCTTTTATAATCTTTCAATTGAATAAAAATTAAAATCTATCATTGATAAACATTGTTTTTCAAAAGGATATAATAAAAAAAAACAAATTTATAAAATTAATAAATAATAAAAAAATATAATATTATTTCTATAATTAATAATGTATTTAGATCTAAAAGAGAAATTAAAAATAATTTAATTGAAATCTTTTTCTCTACAAATATTCTTTTGGAAAACCTTAAAAAGGTAATGCAATTACTCAAGTTTCTATATTTTATCAAATATAATTATTTAATGTTTTGATAAACTTTTTTTTTACTTTAATTAAAAATCTGTTGCAATAATAATGGATAAGATCACAGATAATTTGTTCAAGAAATATTATAACATTCTTTTTATCTTTTGTGAAAATACAAAACTTGTATTAGTTAATGTTAAAGAAGTATTATACATTTTTTATATCCAAAGCATTTCAAGAATGTTATCCAAAATATTATTCAAAAATGTCCCATAATAATACTGCTTTAAGCATATGAATAATTCAATAAAGATAGAATTCTTTTAATTATTTTAACTTTTTACAATTTATCCTATTTCTTACCAAGACTATTTCTTTCAGATTCTGAATCATACTTAAAAAAATGTTACAGAGAATATTAAATTTGCAAAATTTTATTTCAATTTTATTTAATATTAACAATTATTTTTATATTTTTACCATTGGTAATTAAAGAACACATTCAGATTTTGGTTTTTTAAAATTATTATTATCCAAATTAAAGAAACATTTGTAAATGCATTAGCATGAAAAGGATGCTAATTAACTCATCTTTAGAATACATGGAATTGAGAATCCTTGTACTAAACAAGATACGATGGAGGAATTTATTGCGGATCATTAATTGAACAGGTTGATCTTACCAATTTTGTCAAAATTCCCAAATCGGTATCCTTTCATTCATCTATTTAAGAAAAGCTTCAATTTCGGTATAAGATGTTTATGTTGAACAATTTTGATATACAAATGCATCTTATTATAAATATAATATATATTTTTCATTTTCGCGGTTAGACTTTCTGTGCAACATCATTCTATAAAAGTACTGTATATATAAATATTTATTCAAAAATATACAATTAAAAACAAAAATTAAATAAATAAATAAAAAGGATTTTTCTTTTATATTTTACGGTAAAGGTAGAAAAAAATAAAAAAAACTAATCTAAAAAATAGTTCATATAAACACTAAAAACATCCATCAACACTCCTCATTCTCGTTCAGTAACAACTCTAACAAATTTAATATTTTTAGTAGAGTTTTTAATACCTGCTCTACTAAAAGCATTCCTTGTTAAATAAATGGTTCTCATAAAATTGGTGTAACTACCATTATTACCACCTGAAAAAGCGGCAAGAGCACTTTTATTCATTGATTTAACGATTAATTCGGTACCAGTATCACCGATCAAATTGCCTTCCAAGTGTAAAGCGTGTAAGGTTTGATTTACCAGTAAAGCATTGGACAAAAATTCGGCACCTCGATCGTCGATATGGTTCTCGGCCAAAATCAATACTTGTAAAATATTATGTTTTTCCAAGGATTTTGATAAAGCCTCGATACCTTTATTACCCACTTTACTATGTTCGAGATTTAATGTCACTATAGACCTATTTGTTTCAATTCCTTTGGCCAAAAATTCTATACCCTTATAACCGATATCATTATTACTAAGGTCTAAAGTATGAATTTTACATCTTGATCTTTCAATCACTTTTGATAAAAATTCGATACCTTTTGTTCTTAAATTATTCCACGATAAATCAAGTGTTTCAACGATAGAATTTGATTCTAATGCTCTGCATAATGATTCCATACCATTATCACCGAAATTATTTCCCGCCAAATCGATATGTTTGATGGTCTTGCTAACTTCCAAAGATTTTGATAAATATCCAATGCCTTGATCCCCGATATTATTATCGGTAAGTATTAAAGTATGAATATATAAATTATTTTTTAACGATTTGGCCAATAAGACAGCTCCGACCTTCTCTATCTCGCTTCCTTTTAATGATATCGTCGTTATAGTGTCATTTGTTTGTAATACGTGAGTTAAATATTGCCATTTCGTACCAGGTTGAAAATCCATTAAATGTAAAGACCTTATTGCAGGGTTATATTTTAATATGTTTCTAATTTGTTCGGGTGTTGAAACATCACCCGCGTGTAATTTTAACGTTGATAATTGATCCAATTCATCTTTATATGATCTTTGTATTGATTCAATTTTTCTCTCTAAGGCCATCATTTGCATATTTATTCCTCTAAACGCCTCTTTAAAAGGTTCAAATTTACATGATTGTAAATGCTCGCATAAATGTCTTCTTTCAAATTCTTCTAAACATCCTCCAAAACTTCCTAAAATATTCTTGTGTGGACAATTTATTTTCTTATTTAAACATACGAATTCATGCTCTTTTAATTCATGATGTAATAAAGATTGATTACACAAGGGACATGTTACCGGTCGATTGATACATTCTTCTGATATATGTAACTGAAAGATTCAAAGAATGTCATTTTTTTTTTTTTTAAAAAAAAAAAGGTAAAATGAAAAGTAAAGAAAGTTATGTAACTTACTTCAAGATCTTCTAATTCGTAAAATTTTTGTTTGCATCCTAAAGGACAACCGATCGTTTTATGTGGGCATTCTCTTCGATGATTTTCAATATCTTTACGTTTTAAAACCTCTTTACAATCCTGATGATTTTCATGCTCGTTACAATGTACAGGAATCAATTGACATTCGATCTGTTAAAAAAAAAATTGGTTGTTTTTAGTAAGTTCTTTTCTTTTCCCTTGCTTTTTTTAAAAAAAAATCATGGGTACTTACTTGTAAATGAGATTTTAAATCATGTCTAGTACCCTTCCAATCACATTCAGGAGAGAAGTTGCAATACACGATTAACCGATCCAAATCATTTTGTACGCTAATGTCGGAATGAAATTCATTTTCAACGCAATGAGTTCTACAAATTGGACAAGACTTATTTTGAACCAATGCTTGCGATATACAAGCGTAACAAAATAAGTGTTTACATTTTTTGGTTCTTTTTACTATATCAAAGACATCATGACAAATCGAACAAAATAAATCTGGATTTATTGAATCAGGATCGATGTAATTATATTCTTCTCTTATAATGGTAAATGAAGGTCGTTTCGGTCGGGTCGTTAATGACATCTTATGATAAAAAAAAAAATTTGGGTGCAAGATTGCAAATTCGTTGAACGTTAAATAAAGTCTCCTGTTATTTATTTGAAAAAAAAAAATACGTACAATTAAATTTATATCGTGAAAATTGAACGAGCTCGACTTTAATTAATCAAGCTTAACAATGATGTCTTATAATAAACAGATAAAAGAGGGGGATAAATGAGAGTATATGATGTATGGGAGGGAGTATACGGGTATAAAGTTTTTTTAAATTTAAGTTTTTTTTTTTATTTCAAAAAAAAAAAATCAAAAAAAAAGGCTGGTTTTTAAAAAGTTTCATTTATGTGCCGAATTTAGATTAAATTTATTGAATTTATTCGGAAATACTGTAAGTGCATCATCACATTACATAAAAAGGTCGATTTATAAATGTACCACGAAATAATTTATTTTGTGCAGCCACACATCACCTTTCTTAAAAGTACAAGATAGAAATTAAATAATGCAAATAATAAAATCATCCAAAGTTCTTGGCTCAAACTTTGATGGTATTTTTGTTTTTGTTTAAACTTATTGTGATTGTACAAATGAGATGTCGTATGAGTTTCGCATTTGTCAATGTTTCAAAAAATTTAATTGATAAGCATATATCATTTTACCGTTTTACCGTTTTTGCAACACCTTTTCATTCTTATTATAAAGTTCCTTTATTTGGACATTATTTATAAATCATTCCTTTGATTTTTTCGCGTCATGTGAACGATTTGCAGGAAATAATAAAATGCGTTACACAGCAATCACATCAATTACAGAAGCGGATATTGTAATAAAAGAAACATGTAACACCGCGAAATCCTACCTTGAAATCCCAATTAGATACTGCGCATCATTTGAAACGGGTTCCTAAACACGGAGATTATTATCTCCTCTCGAAGGATTTCTCCATGTGATTTTTTAATACCGAACGTTGACGGTCAAAACTTTAAAAGAATTGGTAAACAATGGTTGTGTTTTAATAAACATTAATGTAAATTCATGCAGGTAAAGGTAACACGAAAGCCATCAAGTTGGTAAATAATACTTTATATTTGTACTTTAAAATATTGCATTTCAAAGGATAACTTGTCTTATACCCATAATTTAAATTCTCGGATGTCGGCGTCAGGAGCTGGAATTTTGTCCACCTGTCGACGATTAAGTGAGAAGCTTCACCAACAATGCTAATAAAGATAGAATACTTTTGACAAATGTCTCAAGGGAATTTTATTGAACATGTTTATAGTAAGTTAAGAATAATATGTTTACCGTGTCAAACAATGTTTTAGAAAGGAAATTGTAATATATTTGCTATATCCGATGACGTAAATTTTGCGATAAGACGCAGACAAAAGCCCAGCTTTTGTATCAAAGAAAGTGATAAAGGAATGAGTAAAGCATATTTTTGAAAGGAAAAAATATTTTTTTTTTTTTTTTGGTGGTTGAATTTATACGCAATTTTGTGCATAAACCGATACATTCGTAAAACTTGACATCGTCTTCTCAACTCAATTCAAATGTTTTCAATCCATTGTTGTTAAAATGATTACTTGGACTAATGATATGGAAAACAAAACCTTTTTTCTACCAGATCACGAGTTTTTCTTCATTGGACTATCTCTTAATATGTGACCTATTGGAACAGCTGAGACACGTCTAATAAAATTTTTCAGCCAAGGGACAATAATGGTTACGTGGCAATTCATGATAAAGAAACGTAAGCTATAGAGGTACCGAAAGTTCATAAATGTCATACAATTTAATCAAATATTATTTGATAATCCCAAATTAAAAACGCAAAAGTACATTTGGCTTTTGGCCAAGTATAATGACACAAGGAAAGAGATTACCAAATTTCTAAAAGATTTGGTTAAAGAAAATCCTGGTTATAAAGTCATTAACACCGGAGATTCCTTAGGTGGTTCATTAGCCGTGTTTCAAACCTTGGATTTAATCGGAATCCCCGGATTAAATCCTTCTATTCTAACCCTTTAACTTATGGTGAATCACTGGGGTGTTTAATCAACTACAGTCAGACTTGTCTATAAACATCACTTTGGTCACATAGTAATTTGTAAAAGGTTTTACTATATTGTGATAATATAGAGGTATTTTTTATTAATTTAATGATTATAAAAGGTTTTATATGATGTGATTATAGGTGATTATTGACAGGTCTGACTATATTAAATAAAAACTATTTATAGTGTCATATAAAAGTTTACTATCGAACCTTTTAATATATTAATCTTATTTATATCCATCTTGTAATAATTTACATATTAAAATCGATAAATTTTTACATTTCCATAACTTTGGATTCTACATTTCTTTCGTATTCCTAATTTTGCAAATGTATTATAAATCTTTGACTCTTTCATGGGTTTTTCAAAAAAATGTCTATATACTGACCTTTTTAAAGGTTTACTGAGAATTTAATTATTTGCATAAAAACTAATAAAGCATAATTTATCAATTCGTATAAAATGCCATCAATTTCAAGAAAGGCCGTATTAAATGCTAGAATTTATTATACTATGCATATCGTAATTACAAAAAAAAAATCAGTAGTAAATTTTTATATGATACCATATATAGTTTGATTTAATTAGTTGACTTAACACCCGGTACGGATAATAAAGCTTTCGTTGATTTTGTGCAGAGCACTGGTTATATATACATTTTTAGAGTTTAAATGATATGACTCTTACCTTCTCAAGATTTAAATATGGATTATTTAATTTTCCAACGAAATCTCATTTATTAACAATTTACTTGAAAAAAAACGAAAAGAATTGTAGAATATCCTATAGGGAGCAATCTCAAGTTTCAAATTTAACATTATTAAAACATATCAATTATTTTAACACTGCATTCGTTTTAACTTTTCTAGTTAATAAAAAAAAAATCTCGTTATTAAGGTTTTGAATAAAAGAAATACTTCATTCAGACTGTCATTGTCGAAAAAATTGAAAATTTGTAATACATAATACATCTTTTCAAATGATTAAAATTTTTTTTTTAATATCCATTCATTAACATAAAATGCTTGCACTAAGTCAGATTAAGAATATCATAAAATCAGGAATAAAAATTTTTATAGTCACCATGATATTTAAACCTAGCAAATTCACGAAACGTTTTCTTTATTTTCTTTATACAAAAGAAAAGCTCAAGATAATGAATGGGAAATATATCTTGCCATCACTCTCTTTTGAGAAGAATGAGAAGAAAAGGGAACGTTCCTTCACGTATAAACTATCACTTAATGATTTTCACAGGAACTCTTATAGTAAGTTTAGCATTTTTGTTGAAGCGGGTAGTGATGCATAATTTTTAGTAGTCAAATGAGCTAAAATTGATTTGCACGAACGATGATGCGTTAGTGAATTTATCAGATTATGAAATAAATATTATAACTATAAAACAGTCTATTCACATTCTAACAAGTTAATAGATAAAAGAAATTTCCTTTTTTAATAATGTTTTAAAAAAGTGATGATGATTTTCTTTAGTGATTTTGGTTCACCAAAGCAATAAATTATTATATTTAAATTAAACCTTATTCTAACCCTAAATTTCCATTTTTACGATTTTCTGCATTGATTATATTATGCTAGATGCGCCTTTGTTTTTCATATTACAATATTAATAAAACAATATAAGAAAATTTATTGATTATTCAAAATAAGTCATAATTAAAAAGTCTTGTAACATTATTTACACATTTTGTGTAATCAGGATTGTGTAACATTCCATTTTTAACGTTTATAATGAAAATAACGGAATTTCATCAAATTATTTTTTAAACAAAAACTTTTAAATATTTTTATCCACGTTAAAATTTTTAATTTTTTAATTTTTATAATGTCCGCGGATCATCCAGCTGATGGTGCTCAAGCATCATCAAGGAGAACTAGAATTGCTAATGCATTTAATACAATGTTTGATCATTCTGGAGAAGTCTTAGAATCGTCGCTTAACAATACAACAGCAATTGTTGGTGCAGCAGAAACCGCAGTCAACGTGGTAATACCATTTGCAAGTTTTTTACCACTTATAACAGAAGTAACCAAAGTATTCAATGAAATCATTGAAATATATCAAACAGCTGAACATAATAAAAAAATATGTGGGATAATGTTGGATAGAGTCCAAGTAGCTGATACGGCCGTAAGAAATTTAAAAAACCGTAGGGAAGATAATATAAAATTCTTTTCGGATGGAAATTTATTTAATTTACAAAAATTGGTTCATGTTATTGGTAAAATTCGTAAATTTGTTGAAGAAATTTCTCAGTTAAAAGGGTTAAAAAAGTATATTCAAGCAAAAAGTATTGAGAAACATGTTAAAGACTTAATTAATGAATTTGATTCTACCATACGCCTTCTGCAATTTTCTTTGATGGTTGATTTTAACGTACGTGCTGACAAAGATATTCAAGATATTAAGTCTGATATCGAAGATTTAGATCAGGTAACGTATAAGTACAATTTAAAATACATCATTTGGTGTAATCTAATTTTTAACAAATCTTTTACGTAATTTTGTAGTATCTTAATAATATTGGCAGTGGTCTAACTGACATAAACAAAAATGTCTCGGAAATAGTCGTGCAAATTAGTACCCTTAATGCTACAGTGAATCAAATGGCACAAAGTAATTCAACAGATAAATCAGATGTATTCCAAAGTGAATTACTTGAATTTAATGAATTTGAAGAAGAAGGTGATCCCATAGAAGGTCAAAATGTAAGAAAATACAAGAGAAGCAAAGCTGGATTGAATTATTATGTCGCGTTAAAGTTAGCGGCTGATAAAGATAGCGGTATAGATGATAAAAATAGTATTAAAAATCAAGTTACAATTTTAAAAAAATTGCAAGAATGTGAATGTATTCTTCAATACTTTGGTTTAACTGCAGACGGTGATAAATTTTATTTGGTGACGGAATGGGCTGATTATGGCAATTTACGTGAATTTTATAAAACATATGGCCCACTTAAAGTTAAGCGGAAATTAAGATTTGCTCTTGACATTGCTAGAGGATTGAATTTCTTGAGATCTGTTTCGGTAATTTTTTTTATATCCTTTCTTTTTTCTTCCTTTTTTTTTTTAAAAAAAAATCTTTCCATCCCAATCCATTTGTTATTTTTTTTTTGGGAAATATCTCGTAGATTGTACATCGAGACATAAGAGCCGAGAATATCTTAATTACAATTCATAAAGCTGCCAAAATTGCAAATTTTAAAGCAAGTCGATCAGTAACCGATAGTACTAGGAATCAAAAAGCAACATTAGAGGCTATACGATATTGCGCTCCGGAAAAGTTGCTAAATGGGGAAAAATATAAATATGATACCAAGTGTGAAGTTTATAGTTTTGGTATACTTCTATGGGAAATTGCTGAAGAAACAACTCCTTATGTGAAATTGGGTGCTGATATTATTGCTATACAAGAATATGTTTGCATCAAACAATGCCGTGAATCATTTTCTTTCGGTTCTCCCTTACCAAAAGAATATATAGAACTTGCGATACAAGGTAATATATATACTGTATATATATATTTTTTAAAAAAATATCTATTTGTTCTTTATATTTAAATACTAAACCTCTGTAAATTTACTTTTATTAAAATATCTAGCTGTTCATTACGATCATAACTTTCGACCTCAATTTTCAAAGATTTTTACCATACTACAAGATCTTTGTAAACCACCGCCATCACCTCGTATGCCTCCTGTGACAATTAGTTTTGATGTTTCTGAGTGTGATCGCTTATCAGATGATGAAGGAGAAACGATCGGCCCAAATTCTGCAGATTTTGATTTCCTGACAGTAGATGAAGCAGCAAAACAACATAAACTTCCTAAAGGCCAAGGAAAATGCGAATCAGCTTACAAATGTTTTGAAGCATATGCAGAATTAGGCGATATTAAAGCAAAATATATGAAAGGATACTATATTCAACAAAAATTAGTTAACCTTAATTTGGACCAGGCAGAAAA
>CAMKVN010003139.1:0-11301 GCA_946474995.1 Funneliformis geosporum
TCCCGGGTATATCGAACCTGTAGGTCAATCAATATTTCGCGAATATTGTTGAGCTCGTAACCAGAATGGAAAACCACCACTACTAATACAATAAATACCTTGAAAAATGCATGAAAATATGGGAAAAGCGCGTTAAAAGATAAAAGATGTTTGAATTTTGAGCACTATTTTTGGAGTGCGAGAGAGAAAAAATGTTTTAAGAATTTGTAAACTTTGCTGTTCTTTTATAACAAAAATAGATGAAGTAAGATCAGTTTCAATAGGTGTATTAGATAATAGACCACCCATATTTATTATTACTTAATTTAGCAAGTATTAAAATTTAGCAACCCCCCAACTGCAGAAATTCTCGTGTTAATGAGTTATCAATGAGACAAAAATATGAATCTTGACCCATATGCAGGTGAAACTTGACCCACTTGCCGATCTTATTATTAAACAATTGTTTATTTATACAATAACTGACAAGTGAGTCAAGATTAATGTACGTAATGG
Organism: Funneliformis geosporum; assembly: GCA_946474995.1. NCBI lineage: Eukaryota > Fungi > Glomeromycota > Glomeromycetes > Glomerales > Glomeraceae > Funneliformis > Funneliformis geosporum. The sequence goes on from CAMKVN010003139.1 coordinate 496, forward strand.
GTCAAGATTCATATATTTGCATCAATGAGAGATTCCTGAAAAATGTAATATCGCAGAAAACAGACTATAAATATTTGATCACTAAAGAAAATAATTTAGATAAGTATTCTCTAAATATCGTTTTGACAACTTATTTATTTTATTTTATTTTATTTTATTTTATCTTTTAATCTTTGGATCATTAGGTTAAAATTTTTTTACTTATTAGGAAACTTTACAAAAAATAAAACCAGTTTAAAACCTGGATCAGGGCAGGGGCTTACCGAGTTGTATCACAAGCTAAATTTAATAAATCAAAAAATGTGAACATATATTTTTATGGTAGCTTTTCGTTACAAATAAACATTTTTTAAAATAATCAATATAATGCCATGCCGAGACTACCATGATTAGTCATAAGTCTCATTGTATATTACTTTTACCGGTATGAGTGGTCAAAGGGAAGTAAGTGACTTAGAAAACAACGATAGATTCATATCAATTTGCTGCGTTAAAATTAAAAAATATTATCATATTATTTTATTAAAATACCTAAAATACGGCGATCAATATTTGATCTTAAGAAATTTAGCATGAAATTCAAAAAATTTTTGTTGCTTTTCAATTACTTACATCAGTTATTATCTTCATATAAGTTTCTCCTAAATTATTCGTCCAGAATTATTCTTCACAACCAAATGAACCCTGAACCCGCCCCTAAAATAATGGCGCATCTAGCTCGGCCTCAACGATGGCTTTAATTAGAGTAGTTATTAAAACAAAATTCGGCTGAATTTGTTAATTTCTTAAAAGAAAGCAAAGTTCCTTTGATTGACTTACTTTTTTCTCACAAATTTTTAATAAGCCTTGCAATCTTTCGCTAGGTAAAGGTTCTAACTCCAAGCTCATAAAAATTTCTTGTAAAATTGCATCACTTTTTTATAATCTAAAAGATGATTAAAAAAAGTTAATATCTAAATAAAAAATCCTTATCAAACAAGCCTTTTGGTTTATTACTTGTGTTATAGGATCTAAAAAATAAAAAAAGACAACGATAAAAAACCACAACTAAACAATTATATGAATTTATTTGTTTGCGGAAACTAAATTATATTAAAACTAAAATAAGTGTTTGTTAAAAGGGCGAGATGATCAAGAGAATATAATACGAGAACTGCAGAATGAAGAAAAAACTGATTAAACTTCAAAGATTGATATTTGCAAGGGAAGTTTCACTATCACAAATTTCAGCGGCATTAAAGTGGCCCGCTAAAATGCCTAAACCTCTGAAGAGCGGGCGTGAGTTTTTCTGTTCATATTAAAAATATATCTTAGTTTATTTGTAAATTACTAATTACTAGCGATGAATTTTTTTTCTTTTTTTTAAAAAAAATGGAATTGCAGGAAACTTTTTTAATTATTATTGTAATAATTTTGGTATTTTCTTCGCCAAAAATTTTTACAACTTGAAAAGCTATTTTTTTTAGTTTGTTTAAGAAAATATGTATTAATATATTTTTTTCTTTTAAGTTTGAAAGCCAAATTAAAATATAAAATTTTAATTTAATTAAATCGGCGGTTTTAAAAATTAAAAAGACCAAATCCTTAACGTTGAAGTTCTGAGATTTTTTTCGTTTAAAATTAAGATCTTATTGATTTTTAATCTAACGCCATCAAAAACTGTGTCAAGAAATTGTCACATACCGCACAAAGATTCTTTGTTCAGATCCGACATATTTGATAGCAAATACTTAAATTCTAACGTTTTGCCTATCTTAAATTGTTAACCTTTCCATATTAATCGTAATATTATTATGAGCGAAATCTGTAAATTTTAAAACAAAACTTTACTCATGAATAAACAAAGGCCTTAAAAAATTACTCTCACTATTGAGAACATTTCTCGTGATGCATTACTGCGGCATACAGCGAAAAGTTTTGAAGATTCGAACGATATTATTTATTAGTTAAAAAATAATATTTATACTAAATGATAACAAAAAAATCTCAAACTTATTATTTAAATAATACTTCTAATAAGTTTTATTTTTGTAATTAAGGCTCTTCAACGGTAGTAAAATCTCCAGATATCGCGCCCTTACGTCTGACAGTGACCCTAATATAATATTTACGTCCATCTGTTGCCCAAACTGGATCGATTCTGAATCGAAGCTTTCTAGGTGTATTAATCAGCTGCAATTATAAAAAAAGAAAAATTAAGTTCAAATTTAATTAATTTAATTAGAATTTCAAAAATCTAGCGAATGAACAAGGTTCACCAAACTTACATTTCCATTTTTAACAACATCATAAACTTTGTTGCCTGTGGTACGACTAATTACACCGACATTAACTCTGTCATCTCCATCTTCTATTAATTCATACACAAAAAAAAAAATGAAAACGAAAATGAAATGATTATTAACCAAATAAAATTACAAGAAAAAAAATGAAAAAAAAAATAAAAAAAATATTTATTACGAACCAGTCATGCAACCATCACTAACATCATATTCGATATATTGTCTGCTAAAAAATGGATAAACGGCTCCTTGCTTAGGTCGGTAAACTTTAATTTTGCAGCCAAATTTCTGAGCCTGATCTTGAGCTTGCGCGTGAACAAACATTGCCATAAAGATTACGATGTAAAAGAGAATCGAGGAATATGTTTTCATTTTTGTTTGAATTTCGAAGAATGTATTTTAAGTTGATTTGTGAAATTTTTGCTTTTTTTAAGAGTGAAGTTAGAGATGAAGCAAAATTCATTTCGTTTAAATATTTTTTCTCTATAATCAATTCTTAAACATCAGTATTATAGATCAAACTATAAAGAAAATATTAATTCTTTATTATTTATTCTTAAAATGATTTTACTGCTCCATGTTCGATCAATTTAAGACAAAAATGGCGAAAGAGATTATAATAATTTCTTTATTCTATAAAATAAAATAAAAAAAGGTAGGGCGAAGCGAATTTAATGATATCAACATGATGGAGGAATTTATGACAAATTTATTTTTATCTCGAAGTATTTATATTTAAAATACAATAAAGGTTTGTCTGTAATCAAAGTTAAAAAAAAAAATTCCAATTTATGACGTTTAATAAATTTGATCAACGTTACACCACAGTTGCTATAAAATCATGTAAATATGAAAATTCTTTTGATCAAACTCCCAAGACTTTTTTCACACGAAATATCTATAATGGTGTGAACATTTCTCCAAGATTTTATATTTTATGCAAATATTTAATAGGCATGGTTACTATTTTAACAAAGAAGAATGTGAAAAATTTGAAAGTGAGTAGCTTACGTGGAATATTAGTTTATCGAGAATTTTCAAACTTATCGAATTGTAAAATTGATTTTAAGATATGTACAGGTTATATAATTTCTTCTGGATGGACAGAGTCAACTTTAATTAAGAAACTTATTCCAATCTTTTATTTACCTTGGTGAGATAATATTTATGGGAATTGGGGATTTGTAACGTGAACCTAGATTCTAGATATGATTGTCAAAAGTGGTGTTCATATTGCCATATAACTTATAATGGATGTAGATATTTTTTAACAACAATTTAATTATGGAATTACAGGTCAATGAAGAAATGCAAAAGAATATCATTTATCGATGATTATACGACACTTATAAGCAGTGGAAATAGAAATATCGACGAATTTTAATTATACAAGATTTGATATTATAGGAAATAATTATATTGTTAATACCATGAATAGTATTGCAACCCATTAAATGTGTATGAATTTTTAACAGAACTTTTATTCATTCACGTTCAGACATTTCCTAAATTTATAAATTTAGAAAGGATTGCAAAAGTAAGGTTTGGTATTATTTATAAAGCAACGTGATTATCGATCACGATCACTTATATTGCTATAAAAAGAATTTTAAATTCAAAGAATGTCAGAAAATACTTTTTAAATGAGGTAATTATTCAATTTTCTACATTTATATATATATACGTATCTATTCTAAAATAAATAAAAAAAATTACATTTTAAAATTTACTTAAAGTCGCATCATCATGATCATGTTATCAGATGCTATGGAGTTACCAAAGATCTCGAGACAGATGATTTTATTCTGGTAATGAAATACGCATCGGGAGGAGTATTTACAAAATAATATTACAAAGATAACATGGAAGAAATGTTGGAAATTTTATTGCAAATTTTGGAAGGGTATATTAAATTTGCATATATTTACGGTCATTTTTATTATAACACTTTGATTTATAATTACTTGAAACTATTCATAAAAATAATCATATACATCGAGACATTCATAGTGGAAATATATTGTTTGATAAAGAAAATAATCCAAGATATCAATGGAAAATTGGAGACATGGGATCACAATCTGCGAATAATATTTCATCAAATTATGATATATGGTGTAATACCATACATAGCACCAGAAGTATTTAATGGTTCAAGCATCTTGTGTTTATGCCATGGCTATGATTATGTGAAAACCTTACAACTGGTTGTAAACCTTTTGCTAATATTGAACATGATACTCATCTTATTATTGAAATTATTGATGGAAAGCGACCTGAAATTTCTACTGGTACTCCTGATTGCTTTGCTGATTTAATGAAAAATGTTGGGACTTTGATCCTTCAAAAGACCTTTCTATGGAATACGTGAAACCGTTGCTAGTTGGCGTTTTGTAAAAAAAATGCATACAATTTAATCAAATTAAAGAAACTTGATGCTAAACAGGTGGAAAGACATCCAAAAGCAATTTATAAAAGTAAAGCATTGAGTTCTTTAATTCCTAAACATTCATCTATAAATTCAACTTGAAAACTGTGAATAATTAACTTGCCCTTTCCACAAGTAGTAACGATCATGTCTCATTATTTTTCAGAATATGATACGAAAGAATATGAATTTGATATTGAATACGATAAATCCGATCAAATCCTGCATAAGTTATCTTCTTATAATGATGTAATTTTTATTATTTTATTTATATTCTTTATTTTGGAAATGTTATGAATTTTAAAGTATTAAAAAATTTATCATAACAGAATGTGCATTTTAATATTATTCAGAGTGGGATGTTTTATTTATCGCATGTTTCATATATTACAAATCAATAAAGTTTGCAACATATAGATGGCGACTTATACGAAAAATATATACTTTATTTCAAAGAAAAATGAAATAAAGTAGAAAAACTATGTTTTCATACTATTCTAACTTCGGTTTGCTGCTCTTGTGCCCGAATCATCTTATGGATCGATATTGATAAAGCGATTGCACCACCCACTGTGTCTCACCACAATTATTCCGAGTGTACGCTGACAGATTAAGTTAATAACATAATTATTTGGTAAAACTAACAGGTATTTCCAAAAGGTGACTTACGTATACCACGCTAAGCTTACTCCAATAAAAGAATGTGGTGCCGAAAGATAATACACTGGTCCTGTGACAGAAATTCCATACCGATGAAACAAAAATGTGAAAACATCACGAGATCAAATAAAACATTCCTAATGTTTATATTTACATCCCAAGTATATTTCCGATTATTATCCTCCCCTCGATTTGGACTTTCGAATTGTGATCTTTTTGATAAGATTTGTTGACTTTTCAATCAGGGTTTGTACGACAAAAAAGTTAAACACATCATTATCGAACTGACTAATACAATACCAGAAATCTTCCTTGCTTACCATCAAAATGATCAATAATTATATTATTCAAATTGTAGTAAGGACAGCAGCATCAATGTCATTGAGTGAATTAAGGTAATCCTGCTTTTAGCCCTCAGTTATGTATGTCATAATCTTGTCACTAATTGTAAATTTTGCGTAAATCTTACACTGACCAGGATTTCAAGAATAGCAACAGGGCGATTGCAAGTATATGCGGTGTCTGAAATTAGATGAGTGGTTAGTTATGAGGGACGCACAATAAGATCTTTATGTAAAATTCATTATTATCTTCAAATTTCTTAATGTGTAATAAACGAGCATGTTGATTTGCTGTACCGCCACGTTTCTAAGGCCATATAATCCTCAGTTGGGCTAACTTGCTTGTTGGACGATTTGAAATATCATCTAGCATCCATCCGTAATAACGCCATTAGTTGGTCCATTAATTGCTAGACAATTCATCAACATTTTGCGTCAATTTTTTGATGATATTGTTTAATTTGTTGCTGTTCTGCGTAAAAATCAACTCTGCGGTAGTATATGAAAGCAGCATAATTGAAAAATTAACATACAAGTGTCTGCGTCAGAAGCTCATCTTTCTTGACATAAAATGGCTGATAACTAGAAAAGCATTATTGAATAAATTAAATACAAAAAAATATATATATATTTATTATAAAAGGATGTATTTGTCCTTCATCAACAATAATGATTTCTGAATCTGGACGAACATTTTCTTATCAAAAAAAGTTTTTTTGTAAGTTAGAATCCATTTATTGACAGTGGCAGTTTTTTTTGAGAAAAAAGGAAGTTTATTTTTAATCAATTAATTATACGTTTAAGCAATTACAAATAATTATGTCAAAAATCACGTGATCATCAGTTACAGGTTACGAAACCAGGGTAGAGATAGTTATTTTCTAAAAAAAAAAAAGACCGTAAAATTGTTGAAATAAAATTTATAGAACATTTTCATGGCTCAAATACATTCTTATCTTATCTCCTTTGTCAGTACTTATTTTATCACAATCAAGTTTAGTTCTTTAGAATAACATAACAGCTATATCATAAGATAACACAAATTCAGTAAGTTCATAACTGAATTTGTTTATTCAAAATTTCATATCATTCAATTTTTATTTTCATTTGAAGAGTATAATAATTGTTGAATAGCAAGAAATACGAGAAATTTTTATATAAATCAGAATAATCATTTTTACAATTCGGTTGGTTCGTGAAAACTTGTTAAGTTATGACTTGAAGATTCGTATGCTAAGTAGTCGTCTCACTTGTCATTAGTTAATAATCCTAAATTTAAATGTTATGAAAGATCAACTAAATAACGATAATAGTTCTAATAAAAAAAAATATATATATACTTTTACGGGGTCTTTGATTTACTTGATCGTCATCGGTTATCTTTCTTTTGGAAGAACCTATATAAAATTTAAATTACATTAAATATCAACCGTTTCATATAAAACATTCATTTGGAATAAATTAATACTTGTTGAACGGCTTTTAGAAATTGATTTAACGGCGGTCACTTCGCACTCTTCGATAACGTCGTCACCAACGCTTTGTAAATCTTTTAAATCGTTATCCTGATTTTACTAAGTATTATATAAAAATTAATAATCTCATTAAAACTTACCTCCTTTATTTTTATTCCTTCTGTCATCCTTCCATAACTCATCATCTTTCAGAAATGGCTTTACATTCTCAAAATATTCGCTGGCATCTTCGGAAATCCGGTCCTCTTTTCCCTCAATTAATGCCTAAAAGCGATAAAAAAAAAAAAAAAAAGTGTTGTAATAATCTATAATAGAATCAACTAACTTACAGAACTTACTTGTACTTGTTCAAGAAGGTCATCATATTTGGATTTAACTTGACTTGGTCGAATTAATGCATTTTGTTCGGCAAATAATGACATTCGATTCATCTTATCTGCGACAAATTTAAAACAGTTTTCTTCGTTGTCTTCATTTATATCTTCAATAAAAGTTTTTCTAAAAACATCTGCAAATCGACTTCGTAAACCTATTAGGACCTTTGTATGACCACTTAGCCACTTTATATTTTGTTTATACTGAAGGCTGCGCGTTTCTAGCATATCTGCCATTAAACAAATTATTGAAACAGAAAAGAAAGGTTATGAAATTAATATTTAATGGTAACAAAATTTTGTTATGTTAAAAACAAGACACGTGTTCATTGCATCAATTACATCATCAACATACATTTTCTGTATGGATTAATCGACAACTCATTACATGTTTCGCAAGAGTAAAATCATTCGTAATACAATCATTATTTTATTATATATTGGTACCTAGAATTAGATGAAGATACGAAATATACAATAAAATTATTCGATTCCGTCATGAAACCTGATGCATCTAGTTATTATTAATTTTAAATTAAAAAATATTTTACTCTCGAATGCAGAAAGGAATGCCTCGGTTGACACTGCGTACTGCGTACGAGGGTTGTTCATAGAAAATCATTAATGTTTTCCAAAGGGTTAACCTAATACCCAGTGCTATATAATCCCCTAAATTCCATCATGTAAAGATTAGAATATTAACCTTTATAAGCTAATTTTGATAAATTAGAGCTTTAATTTAAGATAACCTTTCAGATTTTCCATTATTAGTATTCACTTTTGATAACAAATTAGTTGAATATTCCATTTTTATTAATAAAATAAATAATTGTAAATCAAGAATGTAATTATAATTATGCTAATTTGGCAGCAGTAATGGAATTTAATATACTTTTTCGTACTTTCTGAATTAAAAATTTCAAATTTGTGAAAATGCAAATCTTTTTAATAAATAATGTCAGGGTCCAAATTGTGAATAAAAAATTGAAACTCTATAAATAAAATCGATTATATCGAATAATCGAAATCGAAATTCGAACCTTAGAACCAACTTCTCGAGAAACAATTAATCGATATCACTTTTTTGAATCGATTCCAATCCCTATATCGTACTGTAAGTTCAATATTTGAAATCAAATAATAACGATAATCAATATAATACAAAAAGTATCAGATATATTGTACTTACTAATCCAGAATTAACGCCATTTTTATATACTTGAACAATCAAAAGTGAAGGATGAAACTTTTAATTCTCATAATTTAAAATTTACTTTGATAATAATACCAAACTTGTATTTTTTCAAAATACTCTACTCTTCAATTTATTAATTATAAGGAGTAAGTAAATCTTTTATTGTTTTCATGAAAAATTGATCGATATGCTTTAAATAGCAATGAGAATCGAGAATGTTCTAAAGTTTTATTTTCTCTTAAAAAAAAATAACTAAACGCATACTAATCTATGCATAGGATATTAATGATAAACATAATCTTTCAAAACTTAATTCAGACAGGCTTATAGTGACTTATACAGGTTATTTCATGTTGTTTAACAATTATAATTTTTATTTTGAAGTTGGCATTATAGATAAAGGGGAAAATGGTTATGTCTGTTTTTTCTGTTATATATTTAAAATTTGCCTATAATTCTATTTTTCAAATTCCATAGGGGGTTGGAATCGGGGTTTGCACAAATTCAGCTAACCTAAATAAAATTCCAGGTAATTTACCTTATCTTTTTATGAACTGTCAATTCATTAATTAAATTATATTATATTGTAGGTTGGGAAGATAGTTCGTGGGGTATGGTGATGATGGAAAAATATTTTTGAAACTAGGGACAAACCATATGGAAAAGAATTTATGACCGGTGATACTATTGGATGTTGTTGTCTAAACATTAGAAAGAATACGGTATTTTATACAAGAAACGGAGTGAATATAGGTATATTACAAAATTCTAGGTTACTTTAGGTTAATAATAGATATTGAAATCTATTATATATTTTAAGGAATTACATTCCAAGATTTGAAAAATGCTTTGTATCCTTGTGTTGGAATCTTGTCACCAGGTGGAACTATAGGAGCAAACTTTGGCTATAAAAAGTTCAAATACACAGGTATACTTATTTAGTTATTTTTCTTTATTTTCTGTATTAATAATAATTATTTTTTAGTGATAAATGAATTGATGAATTTTAAAGGAGAATGGGCTGTAATTCTTAATCCATATAATGATAAATTAATAAGTCAACAGATTATTAGATTTGCTGATTTCAAAGAATCATCAGATGTTGAACATATACTAAAATACCGAGGAAAAATTTATTTTGTTATAGGTAAATATAAATTAGCACTTTCAGATTTGATAAAGTTTCCAGGAATTTAAGGCAAATATTACATAAGTATTAAGATATCGAGAAGATCCATTCTGTATAATGGAAAAATATGATGAATCACTTGCAGATTTAAACAAATTACTAGAAATCAAAGCAAACGATACATGGATATTAAATACCTGTAAAGTAGTTAATAAGTAGGATATTTTATTAAGAATTAAATTTAATAATTCTTTTCTAATTAAATAAAATATCAAATTTTCAGAATAATAATAGAATTTATACTATTAGTAACATGAAATGTAATGAACATTTTATTTACTAGTAATTCTTTATTGATTAAATTACATTTTATAGCTTGTAAGCTATATAATTTTTTATTAAATTATTATATAATTAACCTTTTTAAATAATCAATATTTAATAAATAAGGGGTAAGTTATTTTTAATTTTTTTATATTGTAAATATGATTAATTTATTTTATAAATTTTTAATTGCATTTTAGTTGGTAAGTTATTTTATTATTTATATATTTTTAAATTTTAATTTTACTTAAAATATTATAAATCATAAGTTTTATTTATTAAATAACTTAATTATAATTATAAATTACAGAAATAATTATTTTAATATATTTTTTATTGTTAATGTCACCTAAATATTTATTTAAAAAACAATTAAATCCTTTAAATAATAAGTTATCCTTATTAATTATTAGTATTTATTTCTATTTTTTACTGTAATTTAAACCAATTAAATTTTTAAGAATTAATCCTTTAAATTGTAAGTTATTTTTATTGATTTACAGTCCTAGCCAAAAGTAATAGCGGTTATTATTTTTTACTTATCAAAATTTTTTTCTAATTAACCTCAAGAAAAGTTTTTTTTAAATAAAAACCAATA